>LIEC01008299.1:1091-200004 GCA_001925005.1 Drosera capensis | reverse complement strand
GGGGGGCCTACCAGTACCAGACTCACGAGGCTATTGTGTAGGAAATCCATTGATTGGGACTGCGGGATTGAAGAGGATTGGGGCCTCCTGATTTTGGTGGAAGTCTCCCAAAAACTGTGATGATTATGAATATAATCTAAATTTTTATTGATCAATTCTTATATATTTGAAAAGATTTTATATATTTGTATAATAATAATAATTAAAAATAAAAAATAAATCATAAAAAATTGAAAATATATGTCTAAGATAATTAAATTAAATAAATTTGATTTATTTAGATTATGAACCTATTACATTAATCAAGTTATCTTATAAAAAATGTGAAGAGGATCTCTTGATGTAAAAAAGGATCCATTTTCATCATAAGAAAATGGAGAATAATTATTTGGATTAGAACTTTCATATCTTTTTTTTGATAAAGAGAACTTACATATGTTAGTATTGATATACTAATATATCTTGCTAATTATACAAGATCGGATATTGTCTTTGCTATCAATTTATTAGCAAGATTTCATTTTACGATAACTAAAAGACATTGGAATAAGATTAAACAGATATTACATTATCCTTATGCAAGTACAAATTTGGGTTTATTTTATTCAAATGTGACAAAATCATATCTGATCGGATATGCAGATGTTGTATACTTGTCTGATTCACATAAAACTAGATTACAAACTAGTTATGTATTTTCTCATAATGATGCAGCTATATCATGAAAATTCACAAAACACACTTTGATTATTACATCTTCAAACCATTCAATGTTACATGTTATGCATGAAGCAAGTCAAGAATATGTGTACCTTTTATCGATGATACGTTATATCCAAAATTCATGTAAATTATTGTCTATCAAAGATAACCCAACTATGATAAACAACGATGATTCAACATATATTGCATAATTAAAGAAACGACACATAAAATGTGATAGAATGAAACATGTTTTCTCAAAAATCTTTTTTGCACATGACTTTCAAATTGATGGAGACATAAACAATCAACAAATTCGTTCTAGTAAGAACCTAATGGATCTATTTGCAAAAACAATCCCAAAGTCACCTGAATAACTCGAACAAGGAATTGGGGATACGACTTAGAGGCCTCCTTGTCTAAAGAGACATCTCTACAAAGAAATCTATCTTCGAGGAGGAGACTTTAATCTTTTTTCTTTGATCAAGATTTTTATCACATAGAGATTTTTTTGATAAGAGTTTTAACGAGACAGTCATAATTCTCAATGTTATAATTTATATATGTATCTTTTTTGAATTGTATTGTCATTCAAGAGAGAATATTGTGAAACGTTACATATGATTGACAACCTTACCACCTGCCACTTATCTTTTACAGCCTTATATTTGCCTTATAAAAATAGGAGGAACCCATATCCAACTCCCTTGATGTTCCTCCTTGATTATGCAATTGGTTGTAAACGATGTTCTCCTACTATAAAAAAAAAGTACGCAGTTATATAATCAATATATTAGAAAAAACAAATAAAAAATAAAAAATTATGTCATAACATATTTAATCTCAGATAAATATGTATAATAACAATCAATTAAAATATGAGGAATGTATTTTGACATTTAAACCAATTTGATGTTAATGGAATTCTTATTTATCGGACATAATCTCAGGACACATCTTCACTCTTTATTATAATTTTGACCGCTAAGACACATATTCATCAATTCATCAATTCACTGTACCTTAGTTTATACCAGTTTTTGACATATTATCCTATTTAAACTCCAAATTTCAAAACGTTGGTAGGCACTTTTATAACAGCCATTCACCCGCTGATTGTATCGTTTCCGGTCTCCTTCCATGTTATGCCCACTGCTCCGCCTCATCCAACCCCATCTCCTCCCATCCCTTCCTCCTTCCTCACCTCACACACCAGGGTCCCACCTCACGACAACCACTCTCCCACTCTCCAGGTCAAGGCTGAGAGGAGTCGTGTCAGACATGGACGGAACCCTAACAATTCCTCTGATCGATTTCCAGGCGATGTACAAGGCGGTGTTGGGCGAAGAGAAATATACGGAGTTGAAGTCGAGGAGCAAGGCAGGGATCGATATATTGGGGATTATCGAGGAGTGGAGTGAGCTCGAGAAGGGGAGGGCTTATGAGGTCATTGCTGATTTCGAACGGGAAGGGCTTGAGAGGCTCCAGATCATGCCTGGTGAGTGTTGAAATGGTGAATGTTAGAGATCATTTTCATTTTGTACTTGATTTTATGAACTGTGTGATGTGATCGATTACTTGGGTTCAATCAACTTGATGTGTTAAATTCATTGGTGAGGTAGTGCTTTGAATTGATCTCTATGTGTCTGATGCTTTGGATGCCACTCATGATCATGCCATGAACGAATAGTATAATATGCAGATTGCTTCTATCGTCATGGATGGATTTAATCGGTTTTTAGAATTGATATAGGCTATCCATTACATAAGAAAATCCATGTAACCAACCCAAGCCCAAAGGAAGAAAATAATGAAAAGATAAAGGGTATGAGATAATCATCTCCTCTCTGCATGATTCTAGTATTTCTAGAACCAAACAATCCATTACTGTCTAAACTACCACGATCAATCCCCCTTAACTCCACTACTTGGCTAATCCAAATCCTTACCTGATACACACAATAAATACCCATGACAAGGATTGATCAAGGACATCAAACAATTAGCACAATTCCACATAGCTACATCAATTCCACCGAATGTCGGTGTGCTTTGTTCGGGAGAGTGTTAAGTGGTGTTCCGTGCCAAGTAAATACACACGTGCTATCAGAATGTAACTTGCATTCAATCTTCTCGTGATCCACTTCTTTCATGACAACCCTCAACCAAATCAGTTCCTTGCATACTTCAGAAAGTGTCATGCACTACACTTCAGTTGTATTTTCTATAAAAGGGAGAATATGTTTCAAAGTTTATCGAGCAGATTAAATCAAACAAGTTTCAATTTTCCATCTTCTCCTTTCCTCCCATTTTCTGGAGTCTTATGCTTAGTCGAAAAGGATGCTTATCATCATGTCTGAATCCATTATCTCCCTCCCACATAATTTCTGGAGTTTTATTGTTTCTCCAAAAACGATCGTATCAAATACTGTGTCAGATTGGTTTTTCTCAAGTCATGTTTGAACTTTGAAGCTGGTGATACATGATCACAGGAAGGTTCAACCTTTCAGGTCATCGCTGTTGAATTATTGTAAAAACTAATAAATAATTTGCAGTGCAACTTTGTTTTTGTGGCACAGTTGATTTCCTACAATAACATCTCTTGAATTTTGATAGTTTTCCAGTCATGCTGCAGGAGCTCTGGAACTTTGACGCCAAGAAAATAAGGTAAAACACTTGCCGTTTTGTATGATATTAACCATATGACTCAAACAGCATACCTGGGCCATAACATATTTGTACGGCATTACCGTATTGTACTCTCTTTTTTACCTTTAATAATAATTTGGTTTTTGTTTTACCTTACCTGTATTGCTTATGCGAACTGTGCATTATCTAATTCGTAACTGGACCACCTATTGATGTCTTAGGAGGGGATTGATTACTCGGAATGTGAAGGCAGCAGTTGATATCTTCCATCAACGCTTTGGGGTAAGATCATGCGCCAAACATCTTATTTAGCTTGGGATTTTTTCGGTCATCAAGATTTGGGAAAAGTATGAATTAACTTGTGGTTACACCAATATCTTCAGTCTTGGTGAGTGGATATCTTCAAGTTTCCCTCCACTTTCTCTCATTAAACTCGGAAAAAGTACCGTTGCAATATATGATGGACATACACAGAACAATGTCTAGAGTTCTTATAACAATTGCATCAGGAGTCTTAACTGGTAAAATACTGTGATTGCAGATAGTATTGCCTGGTCTTGATCTTTCACTTGACTTAACTCTTTAATTCGATGAAGCAACAGATCCAAAATGTGAGATACTAGATTTAGTTCGTTGAGGCTGTCTTGTTTGTTTTCATAGCATCATAATGGATATGGAGTATATTTACCCTATTACCCTTGTATTAACTGTATTCAAAGAGGCGACCATTTTACTTTTGAGTTCAACCACTGCTCGTGGATAACATACATCCTAATTGTCTGCCTCCACTCTGCTGTTAGTGTTTCTAAATTGTCTGCTCGTAACTTGATCAAGGTTTGCAGAATCGGAATCAGAATTTCCAAAAAGCGGTTCACCAGTTTAGTTGTGAATTGGACCGAATCGGACCGGTTCACACCAAACTGAATAGGTTCTTTTCTTTCTTTCTTTTTGAGAAAATAAGCATAACTTTATTTTACAATAATCAATAATCATTATAAGAAGATAAACACTATAATCAAGTAGCATAAACACAAAATATTTGTTAATGAGTGTCACTATGATATCCAAAAGGACCAAAAAAAAAAAAAGAATGACGAGCGCCTTCAATAAAAGAAAGAATGACGTCCCCATGATAAACGCAATGTGCTTCTTCATATGTTATACAAACATGTGAAAAAATGAGAAAAAAACATAAAAAAGAGGGGGGAAAGCATATTTTAAGCTATATACTAACCGAACCGGTCGAACCAGGATTGAATTGGCCCGTTTGGGGGTGAATCGATAATTGAATCAGTCGGTTCAATCAATTCAGGACTAGTTCTGATTATTCACCAATTCAACCCATGAATCGAAACCGGTTTTCAAAAAATCGGTCCGGTCTGGTCTGTTTCTGCAAACCATGATTGTGATCCTTTTACATCCTTCTCTTACATCCACTTGCTATTACTCCCTTCTACAATCCTCGAGGATTACCAATCTTCCTTTTGAACTACCAACCGCCTCAAGAGTTGCACAGATGTAATATATTCATTGATGAAACCAGCCATCAACACCAGCCAAGTATAGCCCTAAATATTTATCAGCAATACCACTAGTCTGGAAAGTGTTCTTTCTTTCTTTTCTTTTTCTGAAGCAAGAGTATCAAACTGCTATTCCTCCTAATATTTTAATGCCTTAGTAATGCTTTATGCCGAACTGGAAGCTTAAGTGGTAAAATTTTAGCGCTTCAATGTTTCAAACGACTTTCTGCTTTTAAAAACGTGAAGAAATATGACCACATACTGTCACCCTTTTTTACACTACCATCACCAGTTCCTCCTTCAGCTTTTATTACCGACCTGTACTGAAATAAAAATAAGCACCATCCTTCTCTATAATTGATGTTTTTTGTTTGAAGTTTGCTTTTGAAAGAAGTTGAAGTCTCAAGTATATCACATCTAGATCATTTAAACTAACTGGCTTATAGGCTGAACAGAGATCTTTTCTCCTTTCTCATAATTCCGTTGTTTAAATTTCCTTTCCTGATGATTTTGGTATGTGCACCATTGGGCCGGTGTTGATCTATCCTTCGATCCTAGTATTGAATTGCGTTGAATGTGGTAATGGCACCATTAGTGGTAGAAAACTCTTAGCTGGGATGATCTGGGTCATTATGCATTTAACAGTCGATTGATGAGCACACCAGGTAAAAGGCTACAGATATTCTCACTTTTTTCTGATGACCGCCGCCCATGGTTGCTCATCATTGACGATTGACCATCGTTGGCAAATGTCAATTATCACCACTCCCAATTTTTCTCACCTTTTTTTTTTTTTGTCACTTTTATCCTATTACTACCAAATGCAACCATGGAAGGATGGGATGTAAAAAATCCCCTGCATTAATAGTGAAGTGATTGATAATCCCTTCACTAATAATAAGGCTTTATCCTATCCGGTATACCAAATGAGACCCAGCAGTATAATATCATATCGTGGAAGTAATATCATAATACTACTGAAAGCTCATGGCCTTTTATAAGTTAGGGAGGAATGTAGTATTTTTTAACCTATTCCACAGAAGATTTCCTGGAGGTAAAATCTAATGCACATCAAGTGTTCTAGATTCTGGTGAAGACAAGAATACATCACTTAAGCTAGAAAGAAGGATGCTAGTAACACTTGTGCTGCATTGGCAGTCGGAACCAAGAAGTCTCCAGAACGCTATTTTTTTCCCTAGTGTACAAGGCATGCTTTATTGTCATCATGATTGTGTATCTCTTCATTCAAACAACTCTTACGTTTCAACAATCATGGAATGCTAATTCTTATAGGAGCTGGTAAATTTGCATACATTTTTGGCAAGACAGTACCATACCATAGCATTAGTGAGCATTGGACTCGTTCAAACTTTCCTTGTGTGTATATTCACTTTGCCCAATTCTGAACTGAATGATTGCTTCATTGTCTTCAGGAGATCTCAGCGAAAATCTTTGATTTGGAACTTGATAATTCTTTCTGATTCGTCAGATGAATTTCTCTCCAGCACTTAGCAGGGAATTTCGTCCATACAAACCAGACCCAGGTCCATTACTACATATCTGCTCGACCTGGGAAGTTCAGCCCCATGAAGTATTGATGATTGGTGATGGCCTCAAGGACGACGTAAGTCAAATCTCTATAAGCATATTGCAACAATAGTTTCCTTTTTTTGCCTTTCATTCTACTTACTCTTCATTCTGGATCTTTTTTGCTCTGTAGCAAGGCACTACTAGTGTTTTTGGACGAGGCATCATATGTTCTTTCCGACGTTGTCTTTGTACGTTGCTTGTGGTAACCGAGCAGGAGCTTTTGCTTGCCTGGTTTGATGTATCAGGAAAGTACAGTTCCCTTGGTTTTGTTTATATTGATCACAAACCAGACTTCAAAGTATCATCCCTTGCAGAAGTTTGTCAAGTGCTCGAGACGAATTTTGACTTATTGCCTTGACATGATGTCTTCTTCATTGTCCGTTGTTTCGTGATTGAACCTATGAGGATCAAGTTGCTTGTGGTTTTTGTATTGCCTTGGTTTGTTGCTCGATATTGTAACATTATTTTATCTTGCTCAATTAGGATAATACCAGGTTCGGATTTTTGATAAAGTTGATTTTCTAGTAATCTATTTGTGTGCAGAGTTATTATTAAATTCTAGAGTTATTATTAAATTCTGTGTTATGAACTTATTTTAATTTATAGAGTTTGGTGAATTTTTGATTAGTTTGTGACTAGATCATTGAATCTCTAAATCAATTATATAATGGCTCAAATGTTTCGTTTACAAATAATTTATATGACATTATTTTCTTACATTTGAAACCGATATCTCATATTCTCATATTTGTGGAGCTGGAATCATATTATTTGGATTGAAAGCTCATACTCTATATCGATGAAAAACTTTGTTTGCTCATCGAGCGTTATGGTGAAAATCTGGGTTTCGAGCTAAGTCTCTTAAATTTCGAATTATGAATTCGACTTTGTCCCAAGAGTTTACTTAATTTTGAGAGGGAGGAAAAAAAATTATGTTGCTATGCCAAAATGCAATTGTATTTGTGAAAAGAAATGGAAAAGCTTCTTGTTGCATTAGTGAAAACATTTGAGAAGGTTTTTGTTGTAAGTGCTATTTTTTTGATTTATGCACTATCTCCATTTAAAAAAAAAGGATGATGTATAAAGTGAGAGATGAAAAAGTAAAGAAACAATTAAGAGGGTGTAATGAAATATTTAAAAAAAACTCTCATCGCTCAACTGTTTATTATTAGACCTCTATTTGAATGTGAAAGGTCATATTTAATTATATTTTTTTTATCCCATAATATAAATAATCGGTTGATCTGGCACGCAAATTTACATGCGTATTGATTTTTTTTTATGAAATTTGATGAAATTGTTTTTAATGATGATGAGATTTAATGTATTAGTTGTGAGAATAGATAGTAGATGTATTGTAAGAGATGATAATTGTTTATATAATTTTTATATGAAAAAAATTACAAAATATGATATATTATATATAATTTGGGATGATCCAAATAAATAAGGATTGCTTTTATCTCAAATTTTATCATTGAAAATGAGTTGAAAAGAGGAGAAGATGAAGTAAATGATTTTTGGAAGAATTTGAGAAATTTCTTGTGTTACTTTTTTCGTTTAGGATTTTATCCATTATCATTATTGAAAAAAAGGGAATGGATGATACAAATAGAGAGATGAAATACACAGATTATATTTTAGGATTTGAAAATTTCTTGTGTTAATTTTTTTCTTATGATATTATATTTCCTCCATTTTATAACATGTCGATTCGTCACAAGAATTTATATATATAATAAATTTATGTGAATTTTGATGAATAAAAAATATTATTATGTATTAGTATGATTTATTATAATAATTGAAAATCAATTAATGGAATATACTATAACAAAAAAGAAACATTTTGTTCGTTTCATTTCAAAAAAATTACAACTGTTTTCTTAATTTGTTAATTTTTTTAAAAAGAAATTATCACGTCATAATAAAAAAACATTTTGATCTAAACTTACTTAATTATTATCACCAGTTTTTTCTGGCTCGTCATCCACCACTGGAATCATTATATCCGGTACCGGTTCCGCGTACAACCCCTCATCTCACGTGACACCGCCCCCACCTTATCGGCAACAATCAACACCACATCAACTGTACCTTTCGCTTCCCTCATGTCTAACGCAATGTGGCCGCAGCACGCTTCAGTCGTCGTCGTCGGCGCTCCATCTACTGCCACTCCAATCGCAACATTTCCCTCCATCGCTTCGTCGCTTCGGCCGGTGTTTGCGGTAACGGCGGTCTTTCATTAAATTGGGTATTTGTTAGTAATTGTTTGTTTGATCACTCTTAGATTTCACTAATGGCAATAGAATCTTAGCCAGGGGCTTTCTTGTTGAATGATTAGGTTGTGAGGGCGATTGATTGCGATTGAGGATTTGTGAGGTGTTGAATTCGGATTCGAGTGTTCAGTGTTGTTGCTGACAGGTGTGTTACTCAGGGATAATGAGCCAGACATGAATGTCGAGCTTTTTGACGAGGTATAGGTTTTTATTGGATGGAGATTCGATGGATGGGAGGAGAAGGTATGAAAATGCTCTTTGTCAGAATGATAACTTTGACCTATAATGACGGTCGATGGGAAGATAATAACTAATGGGATGCCATATAGGTATTGTGGGATGGGAGGTTTCGGGAGGTGGTCGAGTTTATGATAAGTATTCATGACGTAACTTCAAGAAAGCTTAACCTTCTAGGTAGATTCCAGAACCTGATCTGGGAGGTCATCTATTGATAGGAGCTTAAATGAGTTGATTACTTAATCGGGCTAGCATTGTGGCTGCTGCAGTATGGGTTTTTTACACCTCGTCAAGGGGCGGAGCTAGGACCCGTGCATCATTGGGGGGCAAAATGAAGAATTCACATATTTATAAAGAGAATTTATATTTCAGTGGGTGCAAACTGTATAAAATTTTAATCAAATTGTAACATTTTTTATAGAGAAATTCATAAGAATTACACCAGAATTCCAAATTTGATCGGGGGCATTTGCTCTCACTCACTATAATGTGACTCCACCCTCATTGTACAGTAATTTGGTGCGTGTACAACATTTTTTGCTAACAAAAAGACACAGTACACGATTATTAAATTACTATCCTCCAGATTCAAAATTGAAAATACTAGTGTATTGCAGCAGCCAGTTGGGCTTGCAGCATGAATTATTTTCCGTTACTTGATTTTCGTTTTAAGTTTTTGTCTGGGAGTATTCACTATTGTTGCATCATCTTTGTCATTAGATTACGGTTTTGCTTTTGCGATTGCTGCTGCAATGTGGGCTTGCAGCATGAATTATTTTCGTTACTTGATTTTCGTTTTAAGTTTTTGTCTGGGGGTATTCACTATTGTTGCATTATCTTTGTCATTAGGCGACGGTTCTGCTTTTGTGATTGCTGCTGCAGTGTCTTGTGTTGTGACTTTGGGCCTAGTTATGCTCCTAACTAGTGATTTCAGTTTGGTGTGGAAGGTAGTTGGGTTTAGTAAGTTCATATCCTTGTATGTAGTGTACTAGTTGAGAATTTATACTTTGGTAGATCCCTTGCTCCGAAACAAAGGCAAGGGTGGTTACTAGCTAATAGCTATATCAGCTAGGTTAAACTTCTGTCATAAGTTGGCCTGACATCATTGTACTCTACTAGTAATATAAAAGCAGATGCGCTGGGAAAGTTTCTTCAATTATGAGTAAAAGAAAGACAGTTACTATATGAGTTTATGTGCATTCACGTATTTCAAAAAGAAATTGATTGGATATTTGATTTGCACAGATATGGTTTCCAGGTGTCTCTTAGTGTCATGATACATACCTAGGTGACATCTTGGCATGCAGGCATCCAAGGTAGGGCTTGGCGGCTTGTTCATCCCTCATCTTCTTTCTTAGAGGAACATGAAAGCTATGGTTGGTGAGGCAATGCCTAGCGGGCACCTTGTATTCTATAAGGCGTCTTGAAGACAGGGGCCATATAGTAGTCTGAGAAAAATATCATCATATTGTGAAATACTTTGGTGGTTATTTATCAAAAGATTTATACGTGAGACTTCAAAGGTCATCCTTGAGAATTTTAGCTTTATGCTTCTCTTTGAGAACTTGAGTTGCTTATATCTGGGGATATTGTGCTATAAATGATGGTTTGGGAGTGCCATTTCCTTTATCATGTATATTAGGCTTTTGAATACATATATGATTTGCTTTGTCGTATGTGCAAGTGTTGAATTATATAAATATTTAACGTTTCAACTTGCAAATGCCTAGGAAACAACCCTATATATATGTTAGAGCCCCTTGTCTTTCCATCACCTTGCCTATTGATATTTATGGATTTGTCAGGACTAGTGGACATGTTAATTAACTTAATTGTTATGCGTTTTGATCTTAGACAAAGTGTTCGAAGGTATTATGTCTCTAGCAAATATTCTCTCAATAGAAACCACGCTGTTTCACTAACTTATACTCTTGAAGGATGAACCATAATCAGTACCCACAAGATTGTATGGGTAAAAGCGGGTTTAGGGGTTTTGAAATTGAGGTCATTTCCATCTTAAACCGTTAAGTTTACTTTCTTCCAGGTGTTGTCATTGGAACGTACACGAGTATTAAGTAATGTTCAACTTCGGAGACATGTATTGCAAGATTGCAATCATGTTAAATACGACCTAGTTTTCATATCAGATGCTCGTTCCAGACACAACTCATTTCTGCAGACAAGGTTGAGGTCTCATAGAATACCTTCATGTCAAAGATGTTTTAGCTGGGGAGAGAAAGAATTCAGCAGTAACTTTCGCCGGATCGTTGTTTCAAAAAAGGTTATACACAAGGCCCCTGCATATTTTGTCCGCTTGATGGTTGGGGTGGTTCTGTTCATGTTAGTCTCCGTGGCTGCTTGCAATATCCCAGCCTGTAAGTTCAAGTACGTTCTTATGACACAAAATTCTTTTTTAAGGATAGGAGTTCGCTGCCTTACAAGTGCAATTAAGATAATTTTTTCCTGATAACTCGGGTACAATTAAGATCATGCTGGCTAGATTCTTTTTGCAGTCTCCCTGAGTGAAGAGAATCTTCTTTTTTTGGAGGCTTGGAGAGCTATTGATCGTGCCTATGTTGACAAGACGTTTAATGGGCAAAGTTGGTTTCGCTACAGAGAGAATGCATTGCGTACTGAACCAATGAACACTAGAGAAGAGACATGTATGATCTTGATAACCTTCTTTTCCTTTTTACGTCGTAATTGCTTTTTACTGCAGCCCGTTTTAATGTATGAGCTGGACAACAAAGCATGAAAAATGTATCCTTAAATCCTTTATTGTTATATTAAATGGATAATTCTCATGAATACTGGGCGTTGGAGTGAAAATGGAGATGAAAATGAGTTCTCGGTTATTCTGAATGTGCTTCATTAGCCAAAAGGGAATGAAGGGATAGATCAAAACCAAGCAACAAAATTATTCTGTAGGACCTACTGGAAACCACTCAATTTCAGACGTTATACATATCAATTCTACTTTCATTCTCTATTTTTTTGGTAGAGGACTCATGATTTCCTCACCAATTTACATCACATTCACGTTCTCTCACTTAAAGGTTCAGCTATGAAATTCAAGGTGTTCTCTTAATGTGTTTCTGTGGTGAAATTCTTTGTACACACATATGAGTCTATACCCATATATTTGTTTAGTTATTGCTCCATCCATTTAAAATTAGTAGTAAGATAGTTTAGATCCAATAATAGTGTGTGATCCGTTTTGTGGCTCCAGTTCTCAGTACTTTCTTGGGATTCTGAGGTCTAAAACTGGTCGATCTTTGACATATTTTTGTAATATACTGTCTATCTTGGATAATTAGCATATATTTCAATGTGCTGATTTTATGGAAGTTCATAGGTACACATGCCCCATGCCCTCTGATATGTTTCTTTGTCATACAGTACTTGCTTTATCAGCAGACTCCATTCATAACATTTGTTTTTGTGTAAGATGATTTGTGTTTTGTGTTGACTTATGCAAATGAAGTCTTTTTTCCAAGTATACATGGAATAGCCTTTTCATAGTAAACAGAAAACTATGATTAGAGTTTCTTTGGATATACAAAAGCGATAGTATCATTTCAGCTCTGGTCACGCATATTTCCTGCTTAGAATATTCTTGATGAATTAGTGGCAAGCTTTAACTCCACCAGTATGAGAGTGTGTCAAATCTAATCTCTTGAATAATCAACTACTTCTATAAGATCCCTCACTTTAAATGTTGATTTGTCTTGGTACCCGGAATATATGATGATGTTGACCATCCATGTTCCTACATTTTCCCCAATAACTTAAAAGGCATTTATGATTTTTCTTCGCTTTATGGTCAGAAAATATGCACTTCAGGAAATTTATGTATCTTGACGCTTGAGCCATCTGATTTCCTACCATCACAGATATTGCAATAAAAAAGATGGTGGCTACACTGGGTGATCCTTTCACAAGATTCTTGGAACCTGACAAGTTTAGGAGTTTGAGGGTAAGCAACTGTCTTTTCTTCCTTTTTTTAAATTTTGAAAAGTGATTAGGGCATGAGAAGCGCACTTTGGTGCGCCAATTGGTCTTTTGGTGCTGAAATAAGATGACTGATATATGATACATGTTTCCCTGAAGGCAGTCTGGAACAGAGAGTTCTCTTACAGGTGTAGGCTTGTCAATTGGCTACCCTATGGATCTTG
This sequence comes from Drosera capensis, assembly GCA_001925005.1. Classification (NCBI taxonomy): domain Eukaryota; kingdom Viridiplantae; phylum Streptophyta; class Magnoliopsida; order Caryophyllales; family Droseraceae; genus Drosera; species Drosera capensis. Next base: position 186,852 of record LIEC01008299.1, on the reverse strand, counting down.
ATGGATCATCTTCTGGGTTAGTTGTTCTCTCTGTTGCTCCGGGGGGTCCTGCAAGCAGAGCCGGAATTTCATCTGGTGATACATTATTGGGGATAAATGATACAAGTGCAGACAATCTGACCATATATGAAGCTGCAGATATCTTGCAGTGAGCTTCTTTTTATCTAATTCATTCTGCTTCCACACTTTTTTCTTTGTTTTTTTGCTGGTTCATACCACATGCATAGTGACTGATGAAAATCGGATTTTTCATGTATACAAATTTCAGAGAGAGAATGAGATTTCTACAGCGGGCCTATGCCTTATATTAGCAGTAGGTGTAATGAAAGTTATGCACACATTTTTCTTTTTTTACACTATACGACATGTATTGTGAGAAGTATCATTCGTCCATTGAAGATTAGAAAAGAATATATTTTTGACTGGTGACAATTCTTGTATCCTAAACTATTGTTACTATTATGAACTGGTTATTACTAATATACAACAAATTTTGGGGAAAAAATTACATGATTGGTTCTCGATGCAAGTTCACCATGGTTTAAATACTTCTTAAAAACAGTGAATTTGGTGGTGAGGCATGATAGATTTTTGCATGTGGAAAGTTTGCTATAGTTTAGGATTACTGATCAGGCCTTGAGTGGATTTTCTACATCATGTAACCCATTTGAATAGGGAAAATTTAAAATAGAAAAAATGAGTGGATTTTCTACATCATATACTCCTAAGCTCAAGGAAAGCTCTCAGGACTTTGTAGTTGCATAACACATTGGGTTGTCGCAAGGCCTATCTTGTGTATTCAAGTTGACTGATGCATAGTATTAAAGGTGTCATTTGGACACCGAGGCATCTAGTTGCCTAAAGGTAGTCTCACTTAGCTCTCGCCTTCATTTTTTTTAATTGACAAGCATTTCGATGTTGCTGTGCTTACCCTAAACCCCTTGAGGCAAAAAATTATTAACAATATTTTGATGACTTGAAAGAATATTTTTGTTTTTATTGTGCTTCATGTGTATTGTTTTAGGAAACAGTGTTTATATTGTCCATAATGTTGGTAAGGTTGCGGACATCTTGTCCTCCCCAGACCCTACATTGGGATGGGAATACAAGTTGTCGTCGTCGTTGTTCATGTGACTATTGTGTAATTCTATTTAAGGTATTTGATAGTAGCATCTATTGTAGGGCAGCAAGAATTTATTTATTGCTGTAACGACCTGAAAGGATTCGGGGCGTTACAAAAGTAACACATGTGTTTAGGTGTTGCTAGAGACTAGGAAAATTAAGAAACAAAGAAGAAACCAACATTAAAAGAAATCTATTGAAAAAATTATAGCTTAAAATCTTGGTTTGGATCCCTCTTGCAGTATCCAATGGTTGTTTTGTTTAGAAATATACTTTTCACCATGCATATGTTATCAATGGCCTCCGTCTGGGCCATTAGACCACCATCGCATGGCCGAGAAAAATTGCTTAGGTGGTTGCATACTCGCATGCGAAATTTTAAGTGACCGATGATCTTTTCCGCCCTTTTTTCCTATTGTAATTATCAATACTTCAATTGTTTTTCTTGTCTTGGTATGTTTTACAGCGTTCAATGAGTCAATATGTTCATCAACTGATCTTTTGGAGGCTTGTAGCAAATCTAGCGTGTGACATTTTAATCGGATTGAAGTATGAGCCATAAACCAATTATGGACTTTATTTTCTTTTTTTTCTCCCAGGTTTTCAAATAAGAAAATCTTGTACATGAAAACTCTTGAAGGTTGGTATTGGGGTCGAATAAAATATCTTATTTGCATACGTTGAATGATATGTTTCTACGAAACATGTACGCAGCATCTTATACATTTGTAGTTTGTTCTGTAAGTATCCTCCTCAGGCAATCGTCTAGCGGCCTATGCCACCGCCTAGGCCTTTGATGGGTTTTATGACTGTACTCCGCCTAGGCTTTTGATAACTACAAATTGCATTTTACAGTAAAACTTTGTGTATATATTTTCTCAATCTTCTGTTCAAGGTTTTGATATAAAATAAATGCGCACTGATTGTGCCTTACAGTCGACTTATCGTCTTATCAACTCTGGCTCATACTTGTTTAAGAGTTCTAGGACCCCTTGACTCGCTTTCTCGCCTTGTGTCACCTTGATGACAATGCCTTGTTGCCTCCTTGCCCATAGTAGAACATTGTAATCAGTCCCCTTAAAGTAGAGCCAAGGTAACCAAAGAGGTGTGTTCACCAAGGGTCTGTTTGGTATCACTTCTATTTCTGATTTTCTTTTCTTTTTTTTTGTTTCACTAGCGGACGAATCAGTGTTTGTTATTGATTCTTGTTTCTGAAACGGGTAAAATGAAAATAGAAAATAGAAATCATGAAAATGGTTTTTAGTTTCTATTTTCTAATTCATCTGAATACAATATTCAAGATTTTCTTTACAGAAAATCATATTTTGTTGTGAAATGATTTTGGATTTCGCTACTGATTTTTTATTTCTATTGTTGGTTTTGGTTTTCACAGTTTTGAGCAGAAGTACTTCCCCCGAGTAAAGAGGCCTTCAAAATAAAACTTGTAGGAAATTATGAATGGCATCGCATGCCACAGTTTCACATAAATATGACTAAGGAAGTGGAGCATGCTGAGCCATATCCATGTGGTTTTGCCCATTTTGTGTGGGAAAAAGGTTTTCTATGTTAGGGTTCAACTTGCAGCGTTGCAGATTAGGTGCACAATTTTGGGAGTTATGTTATTAATGATTCCAATGTTTAGCTGATATATGATTGTGTGTCCATGTTGTTATGTTTGCTCATTTCTGATGCTGTGAGTTAGTCACCATCCTCCATGGCTATTTGGTCTTTGACTTGAAGTTGAAGAGTATCCTGCCTTGATTTCTCCTTATTTTAGTTTATTATGGTACCTTCTGGCCAGCTTTAGTATTTTCTCTGATCCTTACTGTTATTCATTGAACTTCGCTGCAGAGGACCTGAATGGAGCTCCGTTGAGCTTACTGTTCGTAGTGGGTCTGAAATAAAGCGCCTGACCTTGATGTATGTTCAGTGGACTGGTAGTTAAAGCATAGATTTATCTACATTTCTTTTCTTAGCTAGATTAGCTTTTTGTTTCTTGGAGAGGTTATATTGACATCATTTCTCTTCTCTCTAATCCCTCGTCATATTCAATTTCACATGACAATGTATCTGGTATGATATTATATTTTAATGATTCCAGAAGGGAGAGGATAGCATTGAACCCAGTAAAATCAAGATTTTGTGAGGTAATGAGTTCCGGGAAAGATACTGCCAGGGTAGGGTATATCAAGTTAGCATCATTCAGCAAGAATGCCTCAGGTGAGTTCTAGTACTTGCGCTAGGATTTTGCCTCTTGTGCTCCTCTATACTTCTGTTTTGATGTACCCCAACTTGTGAATGCATGCTGTAGCAGCCAATTGGCCGAACTTTGAGTGAAGAAAGTGTTGTAAGGTATTGCTCAAATATAAGAAGTTAAATAATGTAAGAGACTCATACGGTCTATCTGATGTAGGACAGACTCGATAACTTTAGTACTCCTTCCGTCCATAAAAAATGCAATATTTGACTTTTTTGGATGTCTCATACAAATTACAACACTTCCTCATTTGGAATTTATTTTTTTTACAAAACTATCAAAACATTCTCACTTTTTATTTTATTTCACATCAATTCATCACACTACCAATTCTCCTCCCCATTTTTTTTCGCTCTACTTCCTCTCACATAATTTCAAGGGTAATTTAGTCCTTACATATAAAAATCAACACAAAAATTTCCATGAAAAATCAAATGTTGCATTTTGTGTGGGTCGGAGGGAGTATTTGGCTAGGGGGGCCAGTTTAGTTCTTTGCATGCCAAAATTGTTAGAAATATAACCATTAACAATAAACTAGAATAGATTGCAGTGAGATTTACCTCTTGTAAATTCCAAAACTTAGATAAGGTGATGATTTGTTTTGCAGGCAAGTACTGCTCCTTGAGAATGTAGAGATGAATTATGCTTTGATAACAGCAAGTTGGGAAAGGTAGAGAACATGAAGGAACAAAGAACATGAAGTCGCTTCTCACTACAATGTTGTTTCACACGACTAAGCATCAACTTCAATATCTATAATTACAAAGTTACAGACTTTATAGTCATCTAATAGACACCAATGACACACTTCTCCATACCCAAAAAGAAAAGAAAAAAGGACACACTCTAAGCAACATGACACTTGAAACAATAACCAACTGCAACTAACTAATTTAACTAACATAACCACCAATAACTAACTTGTTACAAGACACAACCTTTCATGACTAATCAGATAAGTAATATAACCATAAGACCCAACAAAACAAATAAAAACCTATAATTGCACGTTCATATTAATCATGTGGTAATAATCTATAATCTTTATTCTTCTTGCGATGACGTGAATAAACCTTCAACTAAGGTCTTTCTAGATTCCCATCACTATCTGTTACTAACTTTCACTCTTCTTTGTGGAACATGCAACGATAGGAGGAAAGAAGGATTCGATGCAAACAGATTTGTCTTAGTTTATCCTTTGTTTTTCAATTTCTTCCGGATAATAGTTGTGAAAAGAAAAAGGTCTTCTTATTGACTGAGATCCATAAGTGATATGCTTTTTGAGATTACTGAATTCGAGTCAGCTATTTTGGTCCCGAATATGGGAATTGATTGATCTGATTCAAGTTATGAATTTATGTTGATGATTCCCCTTGCCCTCAACTTCAGAAGGACTGAAACTATGGAAATTGGGGTATTATTTTATTTTTATTTTTTTGTATCTTCCAAGTTCAATGAGAAAATGAGTGTCTTCCAAGTTCAATGAGAAAATGAGTGAGGTATGCCATTTAAGGTTTTAACCCATTGGTTTGGTACGAATGGCTGCGAAATTAGCGCCTTGACAGCCGTGCTAGATACTTTCAAAGGGTACACTCTCGGTTGGTCACATATCTCTTGGCTCAGGAGTGACTTGATGATCATACCTATGGCAAGAACAAGTTGCCTCATAGATTGCAAGTCCCTCAAAATTTTTTTCCATATCAACTCTAATTTGCAAAAAAGAAGTGCTCCGGCGAACGCTCCTTTCTAAAGCAAATAGACTAATAGAGAAAACACACACTTCTGATCACCTCCTCTAACTAGTTTGTCAAGTATGTATTTTTTGTTCTGCAAGTTGCTTCTGCACAATATGCATTTTAATATGTTCTGCAGATTTTTCAATATGTTTGTAGAGACTTATGCCACAAATTGTTCTGTAGTTGAAAGCGGATTGATATTTTTGAGTGCCTTCTGTGCAAACATCTCATGTTTTTCTTTACTTATCTTTATGTCTCCCTCAGGTGCCGTGAGAGAAGCAGTTGAAACTCTACGAAGTCATAATGTCAATTCCTATATATTGGACCTCCGGGATAACGGGTGATCAGCTTTAACCTGCAAGATGTTAGATTTTCATTGTAAGTAGTAGTCTGACTTGCAGATTTGCGCAGTGGTGGTCTCTTTCCGGAAGGTGTGGAAACTGCCAAGCTTTGGTAAGTAATGTGGATCGGATTTAAACATAGCAGGGCCACATCATACACTGCAATCCCCAAGCCGGAACTGGCACATTATTTCGTCCAACTTTGTGCCTTTTTTTTGCCTGCTGCTTTTCTATTCTTGGTGTGGTCTATGGGATGCAGTTTTAACCTCTGACTACGTCATTACTCACTCATGGTTGATCTTCAGGCTAGACAAAGGTGTCATAGTTTACATTTCTGATGCTCGGGGTGTTCGGGACATTTATGAAACTGATGGAAGTAGTGTCATAGCAGCTTCTGAACCTCTAGCAGTCCTGGTATTATGCTAAGTATTATTTCAATTTATCGATCTCTCTCAAGCACTTTGTAAATATTTCCTCTGCTTCTTTATTTCATTTGCAATAAATGCTTAAGCCTTGTATTAGGAAGATATAACTTGTATTTTAGATCACTCATGGGCAAGATTTTCTCGTTATTATCCTTGTGGCAAAACTGAGGCGTATTATCATATTCTGGTTGGTTCTTTTCCCGCCGTTTTGCAGATTGCCATTTTCTTGGCGTGGTCCTTCCTGGTTTTTCATTTGTCTGTGTTTTCTTCCCCTTCTTTTGAGTGTTTCTTTTTACAGGTGAACAAAGGGACAGCAAGTGCAAGCGAGGTACTGGCAGGCGCTTTAAAGGACAACAAACGAGCTGTCCTGTTCGGAGAGCCGACCTACGGGAAAGGGTAATACTCATTTTTTACTTATAGATGTCTCGCAACAGAAAGTACTTGATAAAGATGCATGACTCTCCTATTTTTAAAGGACGGTAGCGAGAGAAGAAATAACTCTACTTTCAGCAAAATATTCCCTGTGCTTATTTACAAGCCCATGACAAATATATATTGTTTGCCTGAGTTCTGTAATGAAAGGGACACGAGGTGAAAGGAAGTAATCTAACAAAATTTGAGAACAGCGCATTTGTAAGTTCCATTTGAAGATATGAGAGCACTTGGAGCGAAGTTGGCTTGATTTTGACCCTCGAAGTGGGGGCTTTAAGAGGGAAGGTAAACTAGTGTCATATTTTTTCTCATTTTACCGGACATCTCTGAAAGAAAGTAAATCTCTCACAATCTTTAAGCAACTGCTGAAATAACATAGATGTCTTAGCTTTTAAAAGTGCAAAGAGCGTTATGTCCCCTTTGGAAATGAGGAGTATGTGTCTTTCGCTTCAACCCCAAGTCTATCTTTGGATTAACTATGTACTTGTAGATGAATGGCATAATGCCCATTTTGACGTCCTTTTTCTTCTCTACGTGATGCAGAAAGATTCAATCGGTGTTTGAGCTGTCTGATGGATCTGGTTTGGCCATCACAGTTGCTCGTTATGAGACTCCAGCCCACACAGACATCAACAAGGTAACCTTTAACCAGCGAATACTAGGACGACTATGGGCTAGGGAGTGATTGGCATAGATTAGCTGAAGTGTTTATGCCCTTTGTTGTTTAGGTTGGAGTGATTCCTGATCATCCTCTCCCTGAATCATTTCCGAAGGATGAGAACAAGTTATGCTACTGCCTTGAAGATCCTGCTGCTTGTCATCTTGGTCGTCTTCAGTTTTTCCCAAAATGATGGATATCGGATTGAACATTCTTCGACATTCTTTTTGTGCTTGGATCGAACATTCTTGGACATTCATATTGTGCTTGGAAAGCACGATATGATTTGAGTTTCAAGTAATAAAAGTTATGAAAAATGATTATAATAGGAGGCACTCCAAGAAAGCCAGATCTGGTGCTGAGTCTAGTTTACTAGATGTATGGCCAAGGTACCCCTCACAAGAATGCATGCACCAGTGAGATTTTCCTATCATCACAAACTGCACTAATATTAACATTAAAGCGATACGTGAAGTTACGGCAGAAGAATCTTGCACGCTACATCTGGTTGAGCCAGATAGGAGGAGTTTGAGGCTTATCAATGAACTCGGCCTGGATGATAGTTTACCCCTTTGCATCTACCCTTGGCGATCCTGATCATATCACCACGGATCTGCAGCTCAGCAACAATAACATAGACCTCGCTACCAAGAATGGAGCTGCATATGTGTAAAATCAAATCATTACCCGAAGTCTATGAGACCGTATTATCATCATAATCGGGCATACGTCATTTCCTAAACGAATAATTGGTAATGAAAGAATCAATAATGGTGTAAGCCATGTCTAACATGTCGGCAATACACAGCTACATCTAGCCAAGCTCTGTTACTCTTGGTCTGAAGTAATACGTCCTCCTAATATATGCTTCAGTGACCCAGTTTGACCAAGCATCGAGCACTCGGATGAGTACTGTACTTTTTAGATTCATGATCAAAATTACTACACCCAGAAAAACTTTTTAACTGCGCATTGTTGATATTGCAAAAAACAACATACTGCAAAATGAAGGTTGAGAAATTTATATTGTAAGTTTAACAGATTATATTGTAATTTATTGAATGTATACAAGTGAAATTTAGTTATAAAATACATTAAAAACTTGATTGTAGACATTCATCAATTTACAATATAGATTTTTTAATTTACAATATAAAATCGTCAACCTATAATATTTGTAACAATCACTAAGCTGTCTTTTGCAAAACTATACCTCACATAGAACTGACAGTATTTTCAGTAGCCCAACTGCTCTAGCATCCTTGCCAATAACTTGTATAAATCAGAAGGATGAGAGCATCAACTAATTTATCCTCTTCTCCATCAGTCTAGATGCTACCTCAAGATATATCGATCATAATGTATGAACTGAGATTATTTTCTAAACGATCATAGAAAGCATGCCATAGCCATAACAGTTCTGTTGATATGCAACCTAAAATATTTCAATTACTAAAAAACTTTTAAAAACCACGACTCACTCTTGATGGCTTAACATGACCTGCACCCAATATAGAAGGGTTTTGGCCCCTTACCACACATATCATCCCAGATACTTCTGGTTTTAACAAAAGAGCACTACAGTGGCTTTCACCAAAAGAACTAGCTTGCGGAAGTTACACTTCTAGCTTGAATATGCACTGAATGATAAAACAAGAAGTTGGTTTTCTAAGATATGTAGAGTTTGATGCTTAAACATCAGGCTATACAGAGAGCGATACAGAGAAATATATCATCCATGAATACTTCAACGTCATCTTTGGTGGCAAGAAAGTAACCATCTTAGCTTCAGTAGATCTGATCGATATGGCAAGAAATATATCATCCGTGAACACTTCAACAGAGTTTTGAAGAAAATCATTGGACCAAGATGCCCATCTTCAATATGAGCTTTCTGATTTCCTTAAAGCCAAGGAAATTTGGGAAGGAGAGGAGTGACAAGGGCATAAGAGGCTAGCCTATAAATAGTTCCAAATCATTACGAATGCTTAAAGGGAATGAAGCATGGAAGCGTCAGAGCAGGCTGGCCGCTGGCCATACTAGGATGTAAAACATTCGGCGAGGATACTGCAATATGCAAGAATTGATGCTAAAGAGGGTTCACTTATATGCACCCACTAGGTATGTTAGCTAGCTATATTTTGCAAACAAAATAGTGAATTACTCAAGTACTGACTGTAATAGTCAGCCATAGTTAAACCTATTCAAAGTAATTAAAATAGTAGAGTTACATTGCAACATATGTAGATGTAAAAATCATAACATAAAAAATTCAACATCTTGTTCAGTGGACTTCACAACTAGAAGCTGAACAAGTTCCACTAGGTGAACACATGCCTAGTTTGTTGCTAAATGAGTTCAACCTTCAGAAATCAATTTATATCCAACACAACTACTATGCCATAAGACACTTGTATCTTCAGAATGCAACATACCTCACTCATAATTATTAAGCACCCAAGAGGGGAATGATAACAGAACTCCTAACAAAGATACCATCTGAGGTAAGATCACTAAGATCAGGGAAGGCTCCAAGAAAAGATAACACATAGCACTACAGCCATTTGTTTGATCTTAGGAAAAAAGGAGGGAAGAAAAAAAAGAAATATCTTCTTATGCCTCATGACTCATCCATAAACCACTGATTCTTTCAAGAAATAAGGTGCTCACAACGTATACGAGTAAGCTATAAGCTCATTCCACAAGGTATTGAAACAAGCACTTGCCTACTTAAAGGCTCTTTGAATACAGCAGTCATCTAAGGAAGAAAATGCTCATAACTTTGTCACACTGATCACAATAGAGTCAGACATTTCAACTCCATCAACCAAAACTCAATGAAACCCAAACACGCACGAATCCGACACAGATACAATCCAATCTTAAACCAAAAGTACGCAACACATAGCAATTAATAAACCACAATCTTTCCAACAGAGAGGAGGAGAAGAAGTCCAAAAACTCTAAGATCATCCCTTCTTCCTCAACGTTTATGCTTAGCTAAACAAGTTCCATAGGGCCAACACATACCTAGTTTGTTTCTAAAATCAATTAAACCATCATAAACCAATTTCATATCCAACATAGCTGCAATGCCAAAACCATCAGTCACAAGGCAGAAATTCGAATAGAACATACTTGTATGTTCGTAGTAAAGCATTCCTCACCGAAGAAACCATGCCAAGAATTACTCGAAATACTCGTAGTAATCATACTTAATAAGCTTTTAAAGATAAAATAGTCACACATTTCAACTTCATCCACCAGAACTCAACGAAATCTAATCACGGCGCCATTACTCATACTTCAACCATAATCTGACACAGATCCACTCAAATCAAGAACCAAAAATTACACAACACTAAAACATTAATTAACCACGGAATTCATCCAGCAAGGAGAAGACGAAGACAACAAAACCTAAACCGAGAGGGCAAAAGGAATTTTTCCAATCCCAACATCGTAGTTTTCACCTTGCTCATTAGTTGATGTCGGAGTCGTCGAAGTCGTCCTCGAAGGAGTTGAAGAAATCGGAATCGACGAGCATGTAGTTGTGGTTATTGTTGTTGTTGTCGGAGGAGTGAGACAAGCCGCCGCCGTCGCCGAATCGATCGAGGGATTCGACGTCGTCGAGGTCCATCATCGCCGACGTGGATCCGTGCTCCTCCATCTGGTCCTCCAGCTGGTCCAGGAAGTCTCCCTGCACTTGCTTCATCATCGGAGATCGGATTCTCACTGCGGGCGGAGCGTCTCAAACTTTCTGACGAGGAGTTTGTCTTGAGAATTTTTTTTTTCCAAAATGCTACACTACACTACAACTGTATATTTTGGAAAATAAATGGGTTGGAAATTTATTCAGCATTCTGCTGCGGTTTCTACAGTATCATGAGCGACAAAGGGTAGAGGTGGGACCAACAAAGTGATAAGTCTTTGAATTTCTATATTTTATTGATAATATGTGCACTTAGTAAATATATAAAAATTTGAAAAAAATATCAAAAAAATATATAAGAAATCAAAATTTTAAATATATACAATTCATTCATATCATTTAAATCCTCAAAGGTATTTTTATTTTCACCCAAACTCCTACCATTATCCACTCGTCGTCGAAATTTTTATCGGAATCTAATTACATTGTCGAAATCTTCGTCGAAATTCAAACACATCGTCAGAATCCGACTACGTCACCGGATGTTTCTTCTGAATCCGGCCACGTTGTCGGAATCTGATCGAAATATGAAACGTCGTTCGAATCTTCGTCCGAATCCAGTCAATCATTGGAATATGAAAACAGAGCATCTGAATAAAATTAAAACAGAACGTTTGATCAAAAATGAAAACAGAGCTCCTGTCAGAATAGACACATGTATGAACAAATAAAATAGAACGTATATACAAATGAAGCATAGCGTCTGAACAAATGAACAGAGCGCATGAATAAAAAAATAAAACATAATATTAATACAAGATTATACATCATCAGATCTCGACATCACCCAAAAAATAAAAAAGAATGCATAAACAAATGAAACAGAGAGTATGCATAAAAATTAAACAGAACGTATATGAAGCATAATATTAATATGAGACTATGTACCATCAGATCTCGACATCACCCAAAAAATAAAATAGAGCTCATGAAAAAATAAAATAGAACGAATACACAAAAATAAAACAGAGCGTATGTTTTCGAATTAAATAAAATAGAACGTATAAACAAATGAAATAAAATACATGTACAAAAAATAAAACATTTAAATAAAAGCAACAACTAAAACAACACTCAAATCATGAACGTAAACAATCACTCAAAATTAATCACATTGTTCCAATCAATCGAGCAAGCAAAGCGTCAAGGATTTGAAAAAAATAAAGGTTCGTTTTTTATTTGATAATGTCTGAAAATAAATATGTGCACATGATGTATACGGGGACTTAAATGACAATTTATACATGTTCCTGTGATCATCAATTCACAACACTTAATAACTCCTTTTTTTAATATGGATATTATCCTGAAAATGATCAAAACATTATGGTAACAAAATGGTTTACGGTGCACATAACGCTTGCAACGACTCCATCGCAAGTTCCTTCTCTTGAACATGACATCAAGCGACGAAATGCTGCTATTGAAGTGGCTGGAGAGAGACCACCTAATTTTCAACTCCGATTTTCAGATCTTTTATTGTACCTATGACATTTTCATCGGTCAGTTCTCCTTTGATTTTCCGAAATCGACGCCATAATCGTCGTCGGAGTGGTCGGGATCGGAGATGGCTTGGGGGTTGCGGTGAATCTGAGAGGGAGGGTGAAGATGAACATGAGGAGGAGTGATGAAACCGATATGGGGAGAGAGAGAGAGAGGGTGGCATGTGAGGTGGTATGTTGGGGAAATATGACGATATTGAAAATATTTTTTAAAAATATAATTTTGGGTCATTTATATTTGATAATGAGATTTATTATATAATTAAAATAGAAATTAATGGAGTGTAACATAATATAATGATTAATTTAATTTTTTACTATGAAAGTTTTGTCGAAAATTGTTTTCTTATATTTTGAAACAACTTGAATAGATAAATACTTCTTATCATCTTTGTTGTATAATTTTTACAATATATATATATATTTCATTATTCTATAAGTATGAATACAAGTCTCGTTTTCATATAAAATTGTGTCTGATCGTCTCGCAATATGTATTAGTTTGAAATATTTAATTTATATAATTATTGATGTTTCATGATAAATTTATAAAAAGTTACGTTTGATAATCATTATACACGTGTCAAACTTTGCATTGACACACATGTTATGTCAAAGTGGTGTATTTATTATTGAACAAAGGAAGTATATTTTAACGACAAAAGGAGTGCTATTGATTTAACAACAATCGAAATAAAAGTTGTACTTAATTTATATTCTTTCCGTCTCACGAAAAATATAACAGTTTGATCAGGTACATGTGTCGATGAAAAGTGTGACACGCGTATAATGACTATTAAACGTAGTTTTTTTTTGTAAATTTATCGTGAAATATCAATTGTTGTATATGTTATGTATTTTAATCTAATACATGTCACAAGATGATCAAACGTGATTTGATATGAAAATGAGACTTATATTCATACATATAAAATAATGTGAATATATATATGTTATATTTTTTTTACCTCAAGATAAATGTGAAAAAAAAAGCAGGTAAAACGTGATATCAATCAGGACAAAGGGGATTGAAATAAACATCACTGCACTCTCTTGATTTGCTGTGTGGCTGTGGGCACGATGTTGCAACGTGTCATCTTTTTCCCAAGCCAAACATCGCCGGCGGCGATGGGCCGACGGGGCGACGACGGGCGGTGACGCACATCAACTAATTGTCGAACACTCGGTACAGAAATTTACAAGTGAGATGTGTTCCAAATTCAGATGTCAATTTATCATGTTTTTTTGGTGCGTCAAACCCTAGTGATGGTGCCTGGAAGTAGCCATTCGCTGTTTTGAATTTTTCTGACAATTTTGACGATGAAATGTTTCCTCCAGAAATCATTTTTGTACTCTAGCAGACGAATCAAATTTCGCCACCATGTTTGTCCAGGATTGTATATAAATGTATTGAAGAGGGTTGTTTTCACAATAATTTGCCTCAACCTTGTTGGCTCACCCCACCTCCTACCCCCAAGAAAATGTGGCATGTGGATGTTGTAACGTGGCTGGTGAAAACCCTCTTCACTTGATACAAAAGGTTAACAAGTCATCTAATCCCGTCAAGTGTATAATGTTAGAATAACGAGATGCAAACGTGTCGGGTTAACTAAGTTGAAGTCTTGCTATATATGTCTATTATCAACCTTTGCAATCCAAATGCATATCTATGAATATTCCTATTTACCAGTTCGAATTTTCCATAAATTGCGGCAATTAAACTTCATGCATGTAAATGTAAAGAAAAAGACAAAGTTCCAGTTGATGTCACATAAAGATTTGGCTCCATAAATGGAGCCATAACCATTTTCAGCCACTCATCATTATACGATTTTTCTGTTTCACTCAAGCTCTTGTTCTTTGCTGTTAGTCTCTCAAAAACATCAACAACAAATTCTCTTCTCATTCCATCTCTTCTCACCTTCCGTGATTGCTGCAAGGTACTTCCCCTCTTCTTTGATCCTAACATTCTTCAATTTTTGTCAAATATTGCGAGTGATATATATTTTCTTTTGTAGATCGAATTCTTAGTATTGTTCGTCCCCTTCGTTTTATGCTCTTTTGATCATTTGATCATGTGCCATCAAGCAAATGTGTTCTTCTTGATCTTCTTTGTTATATGTTCAAATCTACAGTTTCCTGTAAAGGTTCAGCTAGTTAATGGGCATGAAGGCATATAATTTAAATTTGGTCAGAAAGGGTTGGCGGTATCAATTTCTATTTTGTCGTTCACCTGAACATACCTTGTCTAGGACGGAATATCTGGGTTTGTTGTTGTTGTAGTATCTGAACATATTGATGAAAGCTCCAGTTAAATCAGAGTATTGGAGAGGGATGGTATGCGGTTTGAACCTTATGCGACAGCCTTAGAGCCGGACTTGAATGTGTAGGAGCTAGTTGTAATCTGTTTGCAGTTTGTGCTCAGGCCTTTTTATGTCCTGATCACGGCTGATCAAGATTCTTATTTACCTTTGATGCCCTTTCATAATCTGCTTAGGTGCCTCCTGTCATAGTCAATAGCTTAGTCTTGAATCTTAATGATCATCTCGAGCACCATGGCATGACACTACAATTATGAGACAGTTGCTGGACAGGATTTGGTTTTGCATTAGTTTAGTTGGATTCTATTTTACAGAACTGATTTCTGAACTCAAATGCAGGAGGTATAATCATAGACAAAGATGTCATCCATAGGGACGATGCTAAGATACGCACCTGATGTCTGCACTCCAAGAGTGTTCGAAGTTGCAGCTGTTTGTCGAACATCAGATGCTGGAGACCGTTGCATAGGTCATGCTATTCAATCTGATTTTGCTCCTTCTGCTAGATGCAAGGGTGGTTCAGTCAGGACTATGAGCGAGGTGCATTTCTATCCAAAAGCAAGGAGATCACAGCCATCACGTAAGTCACTAATGAGACTGCGAGCTGTAACGACCCCAGTGTCCAGCCCAGCAGTGACAACAAAAAAGGTAACTGTGTAGAATACGCGTCACACTCTTTCCATTCTCTCTTTGCTTGACAAGTTTTTTGTTTACAAGATTGATGCTGGTTTTGCAGCGAGTATTCACTTTCGGTAAAGGTAGAAGTGAAGGAAATAAAAGCATGAAGTCCTTGGTAAGGCCATTTTACTTGCATGTCCACAATCTCTTGATTTTGCATCAGGAATGTAGATTTGTGCCCAATTATTTTTGGAAGTTTAGGTGTAAACGAGATGTAGGCTTATATCATTGCACATATGTGCAAACTTTGGAGTATTTAGACCGCCGCCTTCTAGTTTTATCCTTGAAAATTATTTTTGAAGCCATATTACATCATGAAGTATATAATTAAGGTTATTTCCATACGATTTTAAAATAAATTATGGACATTGAAGAACTGTTCCTACTAAATCTTCATATTACATTGTTGCCTGCCATTTTACGTATGACACTGGTTTTCACTTATCCGCTGTCTAGTTGGGAGGTAAAGGAGCAAATCTTGCTGAGATGGCCAGCATCGGCTTATCCGTTCCCCCTGGCCTGACCATATCTACAGAAGCATGCCAAGAGTATCAGCAGAACGGTAAGCAGCTACCAAGCGACCTGTGGGATGAAGTTCTTGAAGGCTTGAAGATCATTGAGCAAGAGATGGGCGCATATCTTGGAGACCCATCCAGGCCTCTGCTACTTTCAGTCCGCTCAGGTGCTGCGGTAAGATACATCTTGGTTATGTCCCCGGGCATTTCCTTTGGAACCAGAGTCACTCATTGTTGCAAAGATATTGACCATTAGTACTGTTCCAAGAAAAATGTTGAAATCATTTCACCAAAAAAAGGAAAGAAAAATAGGAAAAAGAAAAAAAGGTTGAAATGACAGTGTAAAGAGAGTTATTTAAACATAGTCGGTATCAGATGCTTACGATGAAAATCATTCAAATATTCAGCAATCAGCTTAATCAGGTCAGTTTTATGATGCTTAAACATAATAATATGCCTGAAACGGATAGTGAAGATGTTCTTCATAGTGTTGTCAATTGTAGTGACAATTCATAGCGGCCTACATTTGTTGATAGATTTCTATGCCCGGCATGATGGACACTGTACTCAACCTTGGACTCAACGATGATGTGGTTGCTGGGCTGGCTGCAAAAAGCGGAGAGCGTTTTGCGTATGACTCATATCGACGTTTTCTAGACATGTTCGGGGATGTGGCAAGTACTTAATTTAACATTTGTGCTGATTACTGAAAGTTCTTTCAAGACATCTTGGGAAATGACATGCGAGTCTCAGAGCTGATCTTGCTGTTCAGGTCATGGGGATTTCACACTCCTTATTTGAGGAAAAGTTAGAGCAATTGAAGGAAACCAAAGGCGTAAAGCTAGATACCGAGCTAACAGCATCCGAACTCAAAGAGCTTGTAGCACAATACAAGAATGTCTACCTTGAAGCCAAGGGCATAGACTTCCCTTCAGGTATGAAGTTCTTTGCAACATCTGTTTAACTGTTTGGTCTTTTAGCAACATGAAAGTCAGGTTGCTTATCTCCAGTCATTTTGTGGCACTCGAGTCGAGTATCAATAAACTGTCTCTCACTATAGGGAATTCTCCTAAAACTAGAAAAGTGTCTCAAAAGGGAACTTTTGGCAATAGCTAGTTATCTCAAGCCATTGTGTGAATAAGCTTCCTCTTGATGGAACTTATTTTTCCTTCGCAGATCCGAAAAAGCAACTTAAGTTAGCTGTCCAAGCAGTTTTCGACTCTTGGGATAGCCCAAGAGCGATTAAGTATCGGAGCATCAACCAGATAACTGGGTTGAAAGGAACTGCGGTGAATATCCAATCTATGGTGTTTGGGAATATGGGAAATACTTCAGGAACAGGTGTTCTATTTACAAGAAATCCAAGTACCGGGGAAGCGAAGCTGTATGGCGAGTTCTTAATCAATGCTCAGGTACAAAATGTTATTCACGCTTGGTTATGTTTAGTGCTGTCTTAACTTCATAATTCTACCATTGGTGTGACTGACATAATACTTGTTTAGGGGGAAGATGTAGTTGCAGGAATCAGAACGCCAGAGGACCTTAATAGTATGAAAAATTGCATGCCTGACGCTTACAAGGAGCTGGTCGAGAACTGTGAAATACTAGAAAGGCATTATAAGGACATGATGGTAAACCCTCGTCCACCATGAAATATGCCACCAAGATTATTCGTGGCCGATTCTGTTTCCCTTGGCACACTTTAAAGGACAAGAATTTGTGGTGCATGAAAGCTGCCATTGGGTTTACTATTTCAACTGACACTATGTTGAGTTCATCAATGGTTTGACGCAGGATATTGAATTCACAGTTCAAGAAAATAGACTGTGGATGCTGCAATGCCGAGCTGGAAAGCGAACAGGAAAAGGGGCTGTTAAAATCGCTGTAGACATGGTTCAAGAAGGGATTGTTGATAATCGCTCTGCTATCAAGATGGTCGAACCACAACACCTTGACCAACTTCTCCACCCACAAGTAAGAAGGAGAGTACCTTAAATGCATTGCAAGTACAAGTAATTTTGTTACTTTTTCCTAGTATGATAGTATGGCACCTCTAATTGGAAGTTTCGTTACCAAAGGGAAAGGACCTTTACATGTTAAATGAGAGGGAATGCATGCAGCAGTCTCTTATTTTCAGTCTCCTGGAAAGTCAAACTCTACTTAATTAATTTGTATTTCTATCACCAAAAGACCCTGTGTTGTGAACATTTAACCAACTAGACGGGGTCTCCAAGAGACTGAATGGTTTCGCACAATCTTGGATAGCATACGACTACAAAATGCTGCATTTTCTTCTTTTGTGCTTTACTGTGTTGATGAATCTTAATTTGGTAAGCCAAAATCTGCTTAAGGTTCAAATAGTTCTCGCAACTGATGGTGGAAGCATTCTGTCTATTGAAGTGCTAATCACGTTTTCTCTTTGTATCCATGCACCAGTTTGAAGATCCATCAGCATACAAAGACCATGTCATTGCTGTTGGCTTGCCAGCATCTCCTGGTGCTGCTGTCGGACAGGTTGTGTTCAGTGCCGATGATGCTGAAGCATGGCATGCACAAGGGAAGAGTGTCATACTGGTATTACGATAACAATTTATGTCTATCACCTGAAATTGAGATAAAGGATCATCCACTTAAAAGGGAACTAATGTTTAATGTTGCTCTCTATGAAGGTACGGACCGAAACTAGTCCAGAGGATGTCGGTGGGATGCACGCAGCTGCAGGAGTTCTCACAGCTAGAGGTGGAATGACGTCTCATGCTGCTGTTGTGGCCCGTGGATGGGGAAAATGTTGTGTTTCTGGCTGCTCTGAAATCCGTGTTAACGATGCGGACAAGGTATGTTTTCGCCTGTTTCTTGAAACCTTCTCATCCAAACTTATATCGAATGTGCTAAGATGCAAATGCCACTTCTGTTTACCAAACGTATAAACACCATTGTTTATCGACATGTAGGTTCTCATTGTAGCAAACCATGTAATAAAGGAAGGGGAATGGCTGTCATTAAATGGATCAACTGGTGAAGTGATCCTCGGAAAACAACCACTCTCTCCCCCAGCTCTTAGCGGTGATCTCGAAACCTTCATGTCTTGGGCTGATGAAATACGAAGTCTCAAGGTTCAACAATATACTGTAGCTCTTGGAAATTTTTTGAAAGGCTTTCTGCTTTTTGTTTGACGAACCATTCTTTAAATGCCTGATTGATTTGGAAGCACTGTGGTCTGGGTAGGTTATGGCAAATGCTGATACACCGGAAGATGCCTTAACGGCAAGAAACAACGGCGCTCAGGGGATCGGACTTTGTAGGACAGAGCACATGGTAGGTGACAATTTCAGTGTATTGAAATGGTGCATTTATTTCATCACTGACGTAAATGTTTTACTAACCCATGGGTTATAGAATCATAGAACTACCATCAACTTTTGCTTACTGACCGAATTTGTGGGAGCACTATAGCTTTTAGTTCGTGGGAGATGGCTTATGTGCTACTTGTTTGTGAGTAACTCCAGTTTTTCGCATCGGACGAAAGGATAAAGACAGTAAGGAAGATGATTATGGCTGTTACGCTGGAGCAGAGAAAAGTCGCTCTAGATCAGCTATTGCCTTACCAAAGATCAGACTTCGAGGGCATCTTCCGTGCAATGGATGGTATGATTCCTTTCATCGATAGTTCTGTTAGCTCTTAGCATCTAGTGCTTCACTGCATTTCTTCCCATGGATTTGCTGAAAGATTTGGTTATATGAGCAATTCCACTATGGATCTATTGCCTTATCTGCTCTCGATTTCCCTTATTTGATCCTTCGATCCATTTCTATCTCTATCGTTTTTAAATATGACAGGTCTTCCTGTGACGATCCGTCTGCTTGACCCTCCGCTTCATGAGTTTCTTCCTGAAGGAGACTTGGATCACATTGTGAATGAACTAACAAGCGAGACTGGTGTGACTGAAGATGAGGTTTTCTCTAGGATAGAGAAACTGTCGGAAGTCAACCCCATGCTCGGATTCCGAGGATGCAGGTTAGAAAGCTCATTTAACACACTTTACAACATTCAACATGAGGGATATAAATACTTTTTCAGTCATGCCCTTAACATTTTAATGTGACATCAACATGTTCTGCAGACTGGGAATATCGTATCCGGAACTAACAGAAATGCAGGCACGAGCGATCTTTCAAGCCGCTATCACTATGAGCAACCAGGGTGTGAAAGTTCTTCCAGAGATTATGGTCCCTCTTGTTGGAACTCCTCAGGCATGAATCTGATTTCTGTTTAGAACCGTGAACAATTTATTTTTCAACGTTGCATTCTATTTACTTTTTCAGATTGTAGGAGTTAGGACATCAAGTGAGCTTGATACATAGTGTCGCCAAGACGGTGTTCACAGAAATGGGATCCTCAATAGCATACAAGGTCGGAACCATGATCGAAATCCCCAGGGCAGCTCTGATCGCTGATGAGGTACTCAAACTTGTTACGAACTCCCTTGTCATTTATCCTTTAAATCTGTTGCAATAGGCACAACAAGGATTAACCACAGCACTAAGAAAAATGCTATTCTGCATTAGTAGATCGCGAAGGAAGCAGACTTCTTCTCCTTTGGGACCAATGATCTTACACAGATGACATTCGGGTACAGCAGAGACGACGTAGGCAAATTCCTGCCCACATACCTATCCAAAGGAATACTGCAAAGTGATCCATTCGAGGTTATTTGTCTCTCTCTGGTGCAAAACTTGTAACTTGTGTACTTCCGTTATACTTAAGTATATCTTCGTTTTAACAAACACAACACTACCACATTTCAGGTTCTTGACCAAAAAGGTGTTGGACAACTCATCAAACTTGCAACGGAAAGAGGACGCAAAACTAAGCCACATTTGAAGGTATAGTATTGTTCATACTAACAGTTGCTAACCTGCATTACGACTTCTTCGTCCAAAAGGCTTGATGCCAATTTGAAGGTTGGAACCAGACTTATGTTTCTTTTAGCTCTTTGGATTGACGTTCCATTCGAATTTAGGTTGGTATATGTGGAGAGCATGGGGGAGAGCCTTCGTCTGTTGCATTTTTTGCTGAAGCCGGATTGGACTATGTTTCGTGTTCTCCATTCAGGTGGTTAATCATTACCGTTCTGCAATATCTATCATATCATAATTAAATTTATTCATATCCAGTGAAAAGAAACACCGGGTTTCTAACTCGAGTTTTAACTACAACATCCTTTATCAGCATCGGAAGCTAGAATTCATATATAATATCAGGAGGAAGGAATTTGTGGTAGGTAATCCAATGGTCGTCTTGTAAAATAAAATCGATGAGAACTGTCATGACAAATCGTAATATCCCTACGGCCGGCCCCATCTATAAGAGTACTGATATGTATCGTTGTTTCCATGCAGGGTTCCAATAGCAAGGCTAGCAGCTGCACAAGTTGCCATCTGATGGAATGGTATGTGCGAGGAGGCTCAAAGGATTGTATATGTCATCGTATATCCAAAGTATACAAAAGTTACACTAATCAATATACACCAAAGAAAATAACAAAGAACAAAACATTTATAGTGTAAAGAGATATAGTGCATGTACTGGTGTAGAAACTTCGAAGATTGTTACAAAGCCTGCTATGATGGATTGGTGATCATCAGTCTGTATGGCCGTTTTGGAGAAAAGTAATTTGATTTGTCATGTTAATTCTATGACATATATTTATATATTTTTGTTATAGTGGTGCATGTAAAATACGAATGCGGAAAGTTTATAATGTACGATTCATATCAAATAATAAAATATTGAGTTTAGTATCGTCTTCATATAAATTGATTATATTACTATGTCATTTTATATTTAATATCAATTCAAACGATTAGAAAATTTCAAGATTGTTGTTTTATTTAATTAAGCTAAAAGAAGATGGATCATGAGACAACATAGTGATTGAGATCTAGCTATCCGATTTTGTCAATTTTTGTGTCAAGATTTGGTTTTTGTAACATTGTTAGACCACTTTTTTTTTTCTTTTGGTATGGTTGTTAACCACTTGAGTTAAAAATCAAGTTTTTCCTAAATCAACCAATTGTCTTTCTCGAGATTAAAAGATAATTTCTTTAACCACAAACACATCATATCTCTATAAATATCGAATCATCAAAGAATTATTAAACACAAAGAGTTCTTAATTATGACTATGCAACTTACGCATTCCATATGCGTTCAACCTATGATGTTTGATATTTTGGTCTAAACTCCAATCAATTATAGTTCATGAAATCAATAAATATGGTGGCTAATTGCATGAAGCAATAAGAGCAATATCAAACATGTCATCCAATCGAACAATTATGTCTAACAATTAAAACCAACCCGTAATCAGAATGACATCATCATCACGTAGAATGAAAATTTTCCTCCTCAACTAATTTCCCCAGATTCCAGGTATACAGTAAATTATATTACAAACATATCTACAACACCAGTTATACACCAGTCTCATACATAATTTGATGTTCTCAATAATCAAGCTTGCAGCCTATTTACACATGCTGGAATTGTCTGCAGATCGATTGATTTGGTGCCAACCTTGCAAGTGAATTCATGGAAGTGCGCTTTGTGGAACCATGAAATTTTCTTAGGTGTAGTCGTTAACACCATACAAACTTCCTTCATGCAGGCCTCTGGTTTCGGAGCTATTGGCATGAAAATCAATCAATTTTATAACTCCACTCAGAAAAATGATGCACAACGCTTTTTGACACCAAGCCATTTCAAAACAAGTGCCTCCTCCGCCTGCGGCTTCTTCGCCTCAGAGGAGGTGGTGTTTCACCATTCTCAGGAAACTCACATCTCAGGATCAGACCATCCCAAGAGGAACTTATCAATGTTGGATAATAAGGATGCCAAGAGCAATCTCTAACTGTCGATTCGTGGTGGTCTACCTTGGCAACTAGAGCAGTGGTCACCTACAGAGTGGAACACGGGAATCAGAAGGTTTTTATAGCTAAATTCCTTCATACCAAAGCACGTATTGTGCAGCAAATACATACCAAATCATAGATGTACACGCCACCATCATTCGACCCAGTGTAGATGTACTTCTGGCCAGTGCTGCGGCAAACAAACGATCATGATATCAAGACATGAAACAGGAAACTAGGTGATGCATGCCACTAGTAGAGAAATAGAGAAGTTATTGTCTGACGTTAGCATATTCATCTAAGCTACATGGATACCATATTCATCGAAGCATTATGTTTAGATCACTACAATTTTAAGTCCACTACAACCAAGATATATTCAAATGTAAAAGTGGAAGTCATATCAACAAATTAAATTATACTTATAGAAAGAGTCAGCAAGCAACCATTCATTGGTTCTGAATGAAGAAAAAAAAAACCGTTGATATTTATACGATACATGATTATTTTACACTAAGAAAAAAAAAAGATATGTTGCTAAGTCTTTAGATTTGAAAATCAACTATTGAGTTTAAAAACTTATTTCTCTCTCTCTTCAAATAATACGAAAATATGTTTTGCTCGCAACCATTCATCTCCAAATTCAGTATTCAATGATACAGTCACACATGTGACTACCCAAAAATTTACCAAGCCATATTTATAGGATCAACGCTGTCAATAAATATTATAAACAACTTCATCCAAGGGAAAATTGGTAGTTTAATACTCTTAAGTGATAACAATTACCAAACATGTATATGATTTGGTCACTCAAGACGTATTTTAGATCAAGGGGTCAGCCATTGTCCATGTTATAGATCAATGTGGGCTTCCTATTTCGGGATATTAAGATACAAAGGTCACTGTAACATCCTATCCTCAACGTGAGTTTTTTAATGAGTTCATCCGAAATAAATATATGATATAAGGCCTCCATATAACCTTGGTCTAACCTAAAACAAAGCCTTGAGCATCCGTACATCAAACTTACAGTCATCTCCAGACCAGATGGTAGGAAACACAAAAAGTATAACATGACAGAAAGATGGTTACTTCATAGAAACGTGACTTTCAACATCATTGTTCAAGACCATTATTTGATAATTAAACGATTGAATGAACTTAATTTATTATACTCATCATTCATATATAATTTGGGATTCATCAAATAAAACAGGTTAATGATCAACCGAAGTCCACTTTGAAACTATTTAAACTTCTTTTAGCCTCTCTCATTTTTCCTTGATTCCATAGTACATTACGAGTTATTGTACTTCAAGCTTGAATATCATAATCTATGTGAATCTAATGAATCTAACATCACATGTTACTATTTAATTTCAAGAATCCCACTCTACATTATAAACACTAGCATAAAAAACACACTGTTTTTATAAGGGGGCTTTTCATGCACTATATCGAAGGGAAACAATCCGATGCAGAATATAGAACAGGGAAGAGGGTTCATATTTTATGAAGGGCAAGCAGCGAAATAAACATGGGTAATGAATCACCATAAGATTAAAAAACGACTTACCTGTGCTCTGGAGAGAAGTGACAGCGTATCAGAGTCCGTAAGACTGAGTGACCTTTATATGTAGCCAGTGACTGATCATTTGGATGCTTCGTGTCTCTAAGCGGCTTAGGGCAATCCATCCATCTGTAGTCCCAATTGTAGCTTCTCTTTGGAGTTCTGCAATTAAACAAACATATCAACAGCTGCTTCCGTTGACTGTTTTATCCTAACTAGAAATACAGCAGTGCTTGTGCTCCAAACACAAAGTCAGTGAGGAATCAGTTACACTTATATGTTTGATTTTTATAACGCCAAACTCCAGCAGATCTTCCTTTGAATGTACATTGGCTAAATTTCAAGGCATGGTCAAAATTCTAGAACTTATGTATGAGGTCCCCTGTAAGCATCCAAAGAACAGTTTATTTTTTATCCAATCACAAGTATATGGGCCAGCATGTTATTTGTTGTTTATTAAAATAAGAGAAACTGATGTTATTGCCACGATCTAACTCCAATAAAAATTTAGAGCCAGAAGCATCATAAGTAAAGCACCATTACTGAAACAACCAATCAAACAAATCCATAATATATACGCCACGAATAGGTTTATGCTCGTGCATGTGTCGCATCTGCGGATCTTGGCCATTCAAAAGGGTTTATGCTAAATATAGGTTTATGCTCCTGTTTGAGTTACAATCACTAAAGTCTCGATGATTCATGAGTTACAATCTCTAATTTACTTAATATCTAACTACCTAAATACTACTTAAACACAACACTACACTACGATCTTTTTTCAAGAAGTACCTGATGACATAACAACACAACAATGAAAGATCTAAACAAACGAATCGTAAAGATATGGATTGATGAGAGGAAACTTCGTCTTTTCTCTGCTAGGGTTTCAATAATCGAATCTTAAAAGAACTGATATAAAACGATAACTAATAAGTGCTTAAATAGGAGAAAAACCCTAAAACTGCAAAATTATGAAAACGTCCTAAAATTAATCCTAAAAACATAAAAGGGCCCGAAACTGGGTCTCAACGATCTCAAATGGCCGAAATACACCGATTTCACAGCCAAAGGTGGTGAGTTGTGTTACTCTCGTAACGTTCCGATGACGACAACGATGTCATTGACTATGCATCACTATCTAATCATGAAAATGCAATGACCACAAAAAGTGGCGGAGTATTGAAAGCCAAACACAAATCACCCACTTCGCTAAGTCCTTGGACATCGTATTGAACTAATAGAAAAGGATGAAAGACATGAGATAAAACTGGTTCTAAAATAAAATCGAGATAAATGCAATTATCCTTATTACATTATCAATTATTACAATTTCCAAATTTTTTCACTTTTGAAAAATATTTAAGGTTAAAAATTTACTTACCTAATAAAGAAATAGATAAAATTATGCTTGAAAAAATTAGTAGAATATAAGGATGAAAAAACCTTGGGTATAATTTTGAAAATTTTATGATATATTGAAAATTTCGATGAGAAGTTTATAGAAAATAACATCAATACTTAAATTGTATCAGATGAAAAAAACAAAGAAGATAAGATCAAAAAAAAAAAGATTTGTTTGAAATGGAATCATTTAGGTGTAAAATACAGTCAAATATTGAAGTGACACTTCTATAATTGATGCTGAATGCTTTTTTGGGTGTCAAAGTATAACAATAACTACATCTATTTTAACTACCTACATACTTCGTAAAAATCAACAAAAAAGAGACGGTTAGCTTGAAGAAACCACCCTTATCTTGAAGAAGCAAACCATACCCAAATAAAATAACATCATCTATTTTACCACTAGGTTGGACTTGCACTAATAATAAGAATATACCGTGGAAACGGTGAAACTGTTTTTTCTTTACAAACACTGAATGATTACTTGTCTTTCATCAAGAGATCACGTATACAAACAAGTCATTTAGTGTGTGTGTGTGTGTGTGTGGGGGGGGGGGGGGGGGGGGCAAGTCATGAGAGATAAAAGCGAGAAGGGATGAGAGAAAGAAAGCATAGGGCAGCAGCTTTTCAGAATTGGTGGGGCCCAAAAAATCTAGGGAGAGGGCCTCGTTTCTATTTTTTTTTGGTGTTGACCTTTTTTGCATTATCTAATAATAAAAGAAAAAACAATACATGGAAGAAGCCTAGATAACAAAAATCAAATAAACCATAATAAAACAATAAAATAGTAATTCCTATATCAAACACCTCAACATCTCTAAGATATCAAATCTATATATTGAAAAGATAACCAACATCAGGCTTTAGAATCCAAAGATGTATTCACTCTCAGAAGCAAACCATTAGTTTCTTAAAGAATGTGAAGCAGTCACAAAATAAGATATTTTCTTGAAATGGGCAACTTAGCATTGTGCAAAGGAGTCATACCTAAAAGGTTTAGAGGTCATTTTGCGAATATCCCAGAGCTTTATTGACTGATCTTTCCCATTTGAAATGAAGTATCGACCATCTCTACGGCTATCAATGTAAGTAATGCCTTCCAAATGACCTGTCAGGACTCCGGCAGGTTTGTCCTTAAAATTTAGACAGCGTCTGTCCCACACCTAACAAGTAGAGAACTGACTTTAGAGGCTTGATAAGGAAAAAACAAATATTTCGCTGTCAATCTAGGTAAAAACATAAATACCGCTCTGGCTATGCATCTCTTGTCCTTCAAAAAGAGGTGCACACGATAATGACAATGGCTTTATGAGTGCATGTGTGCGTGAATGTGTGTGGGTTGGGGGGGGGGGGGGAGGGAAAGACTTGAACTTTAAGCCTCCAGCAAAGGAACTCATTTTCCGTTGCTATATGAGTGCAGATATTTCTATGATTTGGCACCAAAAAGAGCATTTGACACCCGGTTTCAATTATAACAAACAAGAAAACAAACCCGTGTGCTGCGTCATTTAAAAGTATTAGATGAACTTGAATATAATTGCATCTACATCAATCAATTTTTTTTTTTTTTTGAGTTTATTGATTGTCTTATGCCATCAACACAACCCAATTGCAAATAAAATGAATTGATCCAGTCATTAGACAGTATATTGTAATTTCTATACATTACTTTTGACATAATATTCAAAGTTTAGATAAATGTTGATGCTAGATATCAAAAGATTAAAGATCCATTATAAATATCGACATAAAAATATATTATTTATTTAATAAATTAATTGAATAAAAAAATTTAATTTTATTATAACAATAGATTATTTTTCTCTCATAAACAATTTGTGCATATATTGTTAGGATCCTTCCTAATTTTTAATCACAAAAAATTCTATTACTAAGATTTATTATCGATCGTTCGACTAGTAATCAAATGCCGAGAATGAATTAGATAAGTTTAAATCAAACAAAATGATCCAATTGTCCTTTAAAAATTTAAAACAACACAAATATCATGTCATGTCATTTGTCATCCGAATGGTTTATCTTTTAAAATAATTATATAATTATATATATTAGAATACTGACCCGTGTACTCCACGCAATTGAAAAACCATAACAAAAAAACTAAAGAAATTTATAAAAGAATAATTACATGTTATATGAAATATTTTAAATTCATAGATTATCGTGTACAACCTAAGTAATATGATTTAAATTATATCTTACTTTGTAAAGAAAACTTGATGGTTTCTTCAACATTTCAACATTCTAAATTAATTGATTATATACATAACATATTTTTATTTTTTACCTTTATATATTACTTATATGTTAGCATTTAACCTCGATTATTTTATTTCATATTTTATAACAAGAAAAATACATAATAATGGAGTTTTTTTTTATTTTCGTCTTGAATTTTTGTATTTTTATTTTGCAATATTTTTTGAATATTTTCTTAAAAAAATCCTTAAAATTTAAATGAATGATACTCCCTCCATCCCGTCAAAATTACAACATTTTGACCCGGATCGGGAATATATTTATGTGTTGAATTTATATTGAATAATATTAAAAATAATAGCAGTTTAAAAAAAAATAATGGATGTACTGTAGTAGCTGATTTGATATTACTCATTATCAAATTAGAAAATGTCATAATTTTTATGGAACATTCAAATAAGATAAAATATTATAATTTTAATGAGACGAAGGGAGTGTATTATTGCCAGATATGTTAATGCTTTATTTCTTGTTTTAAAATTGGAGGATAAGTTGTTATTTTATTTTTACTTGAGGTGACATGAAGTTTTTTATATGACAAAAGTGTCGCTTGCCATTTAGGCATCCAGAGGTTTTGTATATGTAAGAAAACATGTATTTTTGGAAACTATATTTATTATTGTTCTCCATAAATTAGTTTGATTTCCTATATTATATCATTTTCTAATTTATTTGTTTCCTCATTATAATATTTTCTTTCTTTTGTACTTCCTCTGTCCCATATAAATTACGATGGATTGACTTGACACGTTTATTAAGAAATTTATTGATTATAGGTGATTTTACTTAAATATCCTTGGTTTTATGAGTAAAAGATAAGTGAAATTGTGAGTGGAAGGTGAGAAAAAAATTATGAAAATGATGTGATATAAAGTAAGAGTAACATAGACTTTTAGGCATCCAAAACTTACCTATTATGGAAACGTTATAATTTATATGGAACGATCATATTTAATAATGTATCGTAATTTATCTGGGACGCAAGGAGTATTTGATTTCTCTATTAATGTAGAGTATGTCATGATCAATAATATCATTAAATTTCCTTTTCTATTTTATTTCGTAACATGGTATCAAAGCCATGTTTTTTGCATAACCTAATTGCTTCCACTAGCAAAATATGTTCGTTGTTCCTTCCTGAACAGTTTGATTCATTTATTGCCTATCGGGGTAATCTAGTTATTGTCTGCATGATTGCCTATCAGGATTATATCTGATTACTATTTGTTTATTTGTCGAGACTATTCGATTATTGTCTACCTGCCTTTCTGTCTACTGACACTATTCAGTCATGATCCATCAGCCCGTCGGGATCATCCGATTATTGTTACCTACTGTATTCTGTCACTACATGCAAGTTGAAGATATATCAACTTGAGGATAAGTGTCTAAATATACATATTTTAGGAAACTATATTATTGTTCTCTCTAAATTAGTTTGATTTCTTAGATTATATTATTTCCTAGTTTATTTGTTTCTTCATTATAATGTTTTCTTACTTTGTATTTGACTACTCTATAAATATTAAGTATATCATGATCAACAATACTCCTTCCGTCCTAAAGAAATTACAATCAGTTGACTTGACATGATTATTTATGTGTTTTGAATTTAAGAGAAAAGACCATCTTGCCCTTGTGAGTGAGAGAGAGGAATGCGAAAAAAAAAAGAAAACAAATGATAGGGTGATTGATGTAATATAAAGTAAGGATAGTATGATTTGTTTGTATGAAAAAATTGATAAATAAAAAAAGATTACAATTTGAATGGAAAACCCAAAAAAGAAAAGTGCTGTAACTTGAATGGGATAGAGGGAATATCATCGAATTTCCTCTCCTATTTTATTTTGTAACAGTTTAATTTTATATATAATAGATATAATAGACAATAGATTACGTAATAATGCTTTAGTATTGGATTATTATATTATATGAGAGTATTAGACTATTTTGTAAGATCGGATCACATATATTATAAAGACTAATTATACATGCATCAAAACTTGAAATTTAGATATAAACGACAAGTGGACCTTACTTACAGTAGCATCATTAATGGAAAAAAAAAGTAGACTATTGATGTTGATTTTTGTTTTTTTAAATTATTTGGGGACATCAGGAAACAGTGCTTCTGTTGTTTATAGTAGGAGAAAGAATGCGTACATTTGACTCTCCCAAGACCCTGTACATTACAGGAAACCTAGGTTTTTGGTTGTAAATTTAGATTCGTGATAGAATCATAGATGATAGATGAGGCAAAAAGCTATTCCACTACAGCGAATTTTCCTCCAAACATATGAATAACTGGAAGAAGAAAAAATCTGTTCTTAGGTTATAGAAGAGGACTAATTTGTCTGGGAAGTAAAGGGATGCTTACTTTACAGAAGCCATCGTCTCCTCCAGAATATATCAGATGGCCGGATGCATCAGCAAAACATACTGAGTTAACATCAGCCTGCAGCAGAAACAATCCATGAAGAATAATGGTTTAACCGTTTAAGCACACCTAACGCGAGAAACAATAGAGGAATATTGACTGAAACAGCATCAAGCAACCTCATCACTTTTCTAAACGTAGATAGGGATGCCAATGTAGCATCCTGTAACTCAGCTCAGCCTAACAATTGTAGTGTTTTAATACTTAGTTTCAAATCTTTCTTAGGTAGAATGTGGAAACAAGACAAATTCATTCACACCTTGTCATAAATCATTGTCTATATCAGATTACGAGCCTACATCACGAGCTTGGCTAACCGATAGTACACTGCTATCAAGATTATCTGGTTCACAGCCATCAATGGTTTTATGGCAGCAACCTCATAGGCTATGAGGTAAGGGTGTGCAATTCCCTACTTCAAAATTATATTCCGTAGAAGGTACCTTGACATTATATATGCAAGGTGTCAAAGTAAACAGTATTTGTGCTGATCATCATTGAATCTTAAAACTTCACCCTATATACCCTTTGGACAATTGTAAAACAGACAAAAGTATAGCTCAAAAGTCAAAACCATATAGGTAAGCAGTAAGCACAATGCAAATAAGCTCTGTGCAGCAACTCAGTAGTCTGCTGAGATGATTTATGCACCTAAATCATTAAGCAGGTTCAAAGGAGATGAAAACATGAATAAAATTTTATGAAATTACGTGGTCTGAACAAAAAATTAAATGTAAAATTCCGATTTTGTACTAGAGTACCTCGTGCGCAACAATTTTGAGTGCAAGCTTATTCGCTTCGAGATCAAAGATATATATGGACTCAACATTGCTGGATGCTACAAGTTCCCGTCCATCATTCGAGAACTTCACAGAGAAGACCCCAAACATATCATAATCATCATCACCGGCACCTGAAAGATCCAAACCATCATGGATGTCCTGTGAAGTGTAGAAACCTAGGTTAAAAACATCAGCACAAACAACTACTAGATATTTCCATGTTGCTCCCCCATCCTCATCTACCTCACAAATCGAGCACTAGATGTCCAAAAAGGAGAAAGAAGAACTGGAACATGACAAAGTGCATAGTTGTCGACAGTAAGTAAAAAGGACAAGAAGTGTCTTGCAGAAAACATAACTCGATGGAGGCCAGCTAACTGTCATAGACACTAAGAAACCTCAACTTTTCAAAATGCTGCCATGTTGCCTGGCTTATGACAAGCAGGCTAAAAGAGCAACATAAGAGCAGGTATACTTGATATGTAATTAAAGGCATCAAAATAGCAAGTGAAATGTAACATCATTTCAAGTTGCCTGTTCTGGGTTTGAACTGGAAGGTGCGGAACCTGCAACACTCAAATGTCCTATACCTTACAACAATTTGTTTTCCTCCTCCCAAAATTTAGAAAACCTAGGTGGCAGTCGAAAAAGTGCATTATTCAAATAACCAAAATACCAACCATCACGTTTGCAAGTGATTCTGTCGCAGTGGATGCAACGTTGACAATATGAAGAATGGGTGACATACTTGAATATACCTGTCGTCACAAAACATCCATATTACTTGCAAAACAAATAAAATGACAAGTTAAAAGCATGGAGATATACCATTATGTGAAGAACATGGCACAATAACATGTACCGGTTAACTATTTTCTAAGGTAAGCGAGAGTGATAAGAAGAGAATCATGTGGAATTCAAAATGGAAGGCTTTGAGAGATAGAAGGCTAGACAAAGTTTAAGCTAAATTGAATACCTTTTGAGAGAAAAGGGAAACTCAAACCATCAAGCAAGAACCATGCCATATTTATGAGGATAAAAACTAAGATAAATGATCCAAACATACAAAAATTCAACAATATTTACAAAATCATACACGGGAAAAAAATTTCCGAAACGTATAATTTCATCATATTCACCTCTCTCTCCTTTCTCCTCGTCAACCTTCTCCAAAACACACATCATCATCACCACCACCTCCATCTTCTCAAAATCACCAACGAATCCAGATTTGGTGGTGAAGAGAAGGAGCAGATTCTCTCGCGATCTTCGACGATGGCATCGAAGCTACTGATTGTGATTGTGTTTGTTCTTGATCTCATCATGTTCGGGTTTGTTGTCACTATCGAGCAGGATCGAAGCGCTATAATTAACATGATCTATCTATAGGTCTTTTTGTTTCTTGCTTTTCTTTCTTGTTTGGTGAAATGATGTTTGGCAGCGATACATCATTGGAATTGCGATGGCATGGTGATGCTTCGATTCAGTTTATTAGTGTAAATTGAGAGAATGATGTTTCTTGAAGTTTATGATCTGAGATTATGTGTGTAATTCGTTGGGGATTGGAATGGTTTGCTTGAGATGTGTTGATGTCTCTTTTTTAGCTATGTTGAATCGAATGAGTGATATTGCTCGCTGCAATGCAAGAGTTTGAGATCTGAATGAGATGAATGGAGAATAAGTAGCATTAACCCTAGATCCCTCCCCAACAAAGACTGAATTAATGTTAAACGATTTTGTTGGTATGATTAGTTCAGACTCTTTGTTTGAGGCGCTCTGTTTTTCCTTCTGCTGCTCTATTTTTTCTTCTGTCGCTCTGTTTCAGGCGCTCTATTTTCCTTAAGACACTCTATATTTTTGTTCATACGTTCTGTTTCTGACACAGAACGCCTTATATGGAAACAGAACGATACAACAACCTTATATGGTTAGATTCGATGAAGATTTCGACGACGCTTCAGATTCCGACAAATGGCCAAATTCCTACTACGATGGACGGATCCCGACGAAGATTCTGACAACGGTTGGATGATGGTGGGTGTTCGGGTGGAGATGAGAATAAGGTTAGGGATTTAAATGATATGGATGAATTGTATATTTTTGGAATTTAGATTCATTGTGCATCTTTTTGGTATTTTTTCAACTTTTTGTATGTTTAGGTAATTCATCCTAAAAACTTTCTGAGTTTAGATTTCAGATAATGAACAATAAACAGAGCTTTTATTGCTTAGTTCAAATGTGCAACTTGAATCCCAAAATTCTACTGTTTTGTATCTTGTTTCACATCCTATGTTCTATCACAGCATGCCACAACTTAATTTTAATCAAGCTCCATTTCATTTTCATGTTATGAGCTTCAACTCTTTCACTCTTTCTATTCTTAAACTGTGTATCAAAAATTCTTAAGTTCACATGTTTGAACAACCTAAATATGACCACTCATCCCATTTTCAGCGGTCCACACCCAAATTTGTCATTCCTACAAACCCATCTCAAACTTGCATCCCATTCACACCCCTATCCATACATGTTGTCACTTTCTACCGACTCAGAAACTATGATGTAGAAGTAAGAAAGGCCCGGACAAGACGATCTAGATAATACATGCATCAAAAAGGTTGTTTTGCCTGACTTGAGAGCATATGCCAAGACCATATCACTTTGGATAGAATCCTGGCACCAAATCAGAGTCAAAGGAATGCCAAGTTTAGCCCGTCCTAACGCCCATTTCTAGACAACATTGGCCTTTTCATAAGACAATCTTGTTAATGATGTGACTGGTGTCAGGTCAAAGATTTGGTATTTCATAGAACAACCTCTAGGTTTGTGAGATAACCTAATGCATTTTCCTCATGGACCACACTTTAAAAAGCAACTTCTGTGTAGATCGATGATTAAGGCTAAGTAGAATCTAGTTAGAAATGACACAATCACTCCAATAATGCAACAATGCAGAATATACGAAGTACGATATATTTTTATTCAGTAGTGGGGGTGATTGAGAAACTTTTATATATATTATTGGATGCAATATAAACTAAGAAAATGCACCAAGATAGCTCACATAAAAATACAATTAAATAAACACACAAATAATTTTAAAAAAAAATGCTAGGAACGTAGTTACATGTATTTCTTGAGTTGAACATAATGGTCCATCAACTAAGCTTCACTACATAAAAGGAACTCCTCCACGAACTACAAGTCCAAAAAAAACAAGCAATGGAATCTATTACAATTACCTAGAATAATGAAATCACATCTCCGTTGTTAATTATAATGCAAAGTAACAAGAAAACAACAAGAAGCACATAAACAAGAAAACAATAAAAGCACTCAAAAAAATAAAGAAAGAAACTAGATAGACTTGAGCCAAACAAACAAAATGAAATATGTAAATCAGAAATAATGGATGATTTGACCAAAGATGAGAGAAGCAATCAGCTGGACCCAAACAAACAACAAACCATGAACATCAACATGTTATCACGACACTTATCATATGATATCTGCAATCCTATAGAGCAATTGGAAAAAAAAAAAGCTTACTTTAATGCTTCTCGCCACTTACAAATTTATGGCATGCATAATCTTCAGTTCTTTACCATCTTGACCCAAAAAATTCCATATAAAATGAAAAAACTTCCCACTTGTACAGCTACCAGAACCTCAGACTTACAAGATATCTTTGATCAGGAGATAGGCAAGTATCAGTTATAGTCCACCGCAAACTCTTTGCACGTATATCCTTATGAACTTTCCACCGATTTTCTACATTGTAGATTCTAATTTCACTTCCCTGCATAGAGCAAGAGAAATACACAGTGCATGGTTTACAACCAAATTGAACTGCAATGTAGAAATAGACCAACTCCTCCATTTGTAATTCAATACCTGAGATGCTGCAACCAAAAGCGAACCGTCGGAAGAAAATTGGGAGACATATGCACAGCTATCCATTTGGTCTACAATATATGGCCCGTTGACTGGCAAGTATCGACTTAAAACATGGCACTTGTCAGCAGAGGAGAATCGGCCTCTTCCAGAATAATTGCACTCTCGAGCAGCCAACATATGAAATGTTGAGACTGGTCTTTTATGCTCGCCATTCGAAATCGTAGTCAGATGTTCAATTGGTTCAGATCTAATCTTGGTCAGCTGGGAAATTTCATGATCGAGAGAAGGAGGGCCTGTAAATGCACCCTCTTCTTCACAGAGCCTGAGGCTTTTCTTAAGCCAATTCATCTATTAAAATCTTCCTTGAACTCTTGAATAAAAAAGCTTCGCTTGCTACTGACACAAAGGGTATCCAACTGCTTGAATATAAGTGGAGCAATATCAGGAACAAAAAATTAGAACATACACCTACAAGCTATTATGAAGAAACAGTGAACTCGTGAATTGCACTTATGACACGACATCACTGATAGCAGTGGCCAATGTTTGATGGTAATGTCAAACTAGTCCTTTAATGATCAAGAGATTGCTTGTCAACCTAACATCAGCCTCAGTTTTAGTATCAAATTTCTAACGAATGTTAAGTTGGTCGTCCCATAAAGATCTTAAAGTTACTGGTCGGCATAGAGTTGAACAAACCTACCTCGTACACATTCCTCTAGATTAGAAAAACATAGAGACGAAGATATAAGATGCCACAATTTGTCTTAGGGAATATATGCATCTGAATGACCAAAAGCTAAATAGTAAACGAACACAGCACAAAAAGTAGTACTGTTGAACCATATCCTAAAGTGAGAGTGTCTGATAAGAGGACAAGCACGTGAAATTGAAGATAGAAAGCCTACACAAATACAACTAGAACAGAACATGTTGTTATCTATGTCAATGGGAAGGTTACTAGTGACACTGCTTGTTAGATATGCAATCTGAAACCATTGGATGCCCTCGGGAACGTTAACTTATTCTTGATTATGGATATTCAATCCATTTAGTTAAAATCTCAGTAAATTCTGTATTTTACGGTAAATTAAATATCTTCTCAGAGAAAAAGGCAAAAATAAAGCACCTCACAAGCACCAAGCCATTTTTTGGTGGACACAAACATATAAGCTTAAGCTTACTGAGTTCAGACAATGAACATACGCAAAGCCTTCATCCCCTAGTTTTAATCTGCTAAACGGATCCCACAATCCGACTATTTTATATCTTTTTTTACATCCAATGCTATTTCATGGCATCCTATGCCATAAACTTCGGCGAAAATATCAATTTCAGAATAGACTCGAGAGAATCTGCGAGAGGGCAAAGATCTCCCAACATCTGTTTTCTCCAGAACTCACACTCAAAGCCTGTTTTAAAGGAGACAAGATCCAAGCTACTAGGACCAACAGACTGTTGGTACCCATGCCATATTTTTAATCAAACTCCTTTTTGTTTTCCCATTTCTTACAGAGCTTCATCTCCGTCACAACTTTTACCTCTTCTTACACTACGAATTATAAACTATTTGCGTAACATGTTTATAACACCTCAAAATACAATCTATCATTTCTACAAACACATCTCAAACTTAACATCTCAGCCATACTCTCCAAACTAGATAAGGAGTCGCTTTAAAACACGGGTGGTCATTAGCAACTTAACATTGACGAATCGCTCAAATTTTATCTCTTTTCGGTTTATGCATAGCTCCATACTAACACCAGAGTGTCGACTGTGAATTGAATGATTCACAACACGGTTCGTGAACTCAGTAATCGATCCTTCCAAAATCGAGTCATCTCACTGATCGGAAATCAACTGGCAAACAGATTCTCTTCCCAATCGGTACGCTATTTATTTATTTTTTAAAAAAAAAAAAGCATATAAATGCGAAAAAGAAGAAAACAATAATCAGAAAAGGTTAATACACGAAATAATTGAACACCGAAACTAAGAGAATATTAAGTGAGAATACATACAAGTTAATAACATGAATCGGCCTCTGCTAGCTAGCGGATTTCTGATGGAGAGAGGATGAGTGAAGTCGCCTGCAGCAAGAGGATGAGGCAAGAAACGATCGCCGCTGCCAATTTGGTATTTTCGGGTTTTTAAGATATTTCGGAGAATGAGAAGGTGAATGTATGGGTAAGCAGTGATCTCAAGGGGTAGGTCATAGGTGGCATACTAACAGCGGCAAGGATCTGTTAAACTATCATCGGCCAATCTTTTGTCACGTTGATGTTGGGTTTTTTTTACTGGTCATTTTAAAGTTTTCACAACTTTTTTTTTCTTACAAAATAGTTTTCACAACTTAAAACTTAAATTTGATCGAAATTGAGAGTGTGCATCAAACATATTTTACCATTTTTCTTACCAAAGTCATGAGATTTGGGTTGTGGGAATAGGGATAAGAATTTGACCAAGTTAAGAAATGAGGATGAGTTGTTGTTATGATTGTTAAGTTTTTTATTAGTAAACTTGATAAGAAAAAAATATTAATCCATTGATCCCATAAAAAAATATAATGTTATATCATTATTATAATATTCAACATATATTTTGAGAAATTTCGTTATTTGTTTTAACAATTTAAAAAAAATTATATCATTAATTTAAAATTAAAATATATAACTTAAATAGGAGATGGATTGACAGGAAGGAGAGTAGACAGTGAGAGAGACTGCTGAGATTGTGGAAGGTTGGAAAAGTTCTAACATCAGAGAAGGAGGAGGGGCTTTTGGTTTGATTATCATTATTATTTTATAATAATTTTATATAAAATAATATTATTTAATAAATAATTCATAATTTAAATAATTTTATTACTGATTTAAGTCAATGTTATGTTTTTGATGAGACAGAGATAATATTATATTTTTACAACCCAAATAGCAACCCATGTAGATAACAATTACTATTTGATTTACAAAAATAAGAATGACAATTCAAATAAGAGTGAGGTGGAGTTGCTCTTAAGGAGTAGACTTATTTCTATTTTTACTTTTTTAATTTTATTATTTGAAAAATATTAGAAAAATAAGGAGTAGAATAATTAATGGATCTCCTTCAAAAATAATTTTGTCATAATGTCCATGAAAAGTTACTTCCAGAATAGTCAAATAATGTTCTAGAATTTGGGAAATATTTTTCATCATCCGAAATAAATTATAATGATCAATATTTTAATCGTATCAAAGCAAACTTCAACCAGTACTATAAGATGATGAAATGTTATTTTTCATGAATTTGTTATAAAACACCAACGATGGTTCATTGCCAAATCTTTTTTTATCTTATTTTATAAAATCAATTTTTGTGCCATATCGGTCCATGTGTGCTTAACATATTGCGACGGACAGAAATTGCTCTATCGCTAAATTATATATTTTTCTTTTTCCTAGTGTTCTCACAATAAGCACTTAAAGATCAAATTGTTCAACTATTATCATCATACTATAAGATGATGAAACTTTATTTTCATGAATTTGTCAAAACACTAATAATTTTTCATCGCCAAATCTTTTTTATCCTATTTTATAAAATCAATTTTTGTGACATCCGTCAGCTGTGTGCTTAACATATTGTGACGGATAGAAATTGCTCTATCCCTAAATTTGTTGCGATAGAGCACACTAGTATGACAATAATCCATCCATTGTGTTTTCTATGAGATAAAATCAAATGCACTCATCGCAATAGAGGAGTCCCACCTATCGCTGCTGCCGCCCACCACCATCGCCATCGTCGCGGTCGAAAACCCAAGAGAGTACGCCCGCTCATTGCCGTTGCCCGCCACCACCATCACACCGTCGTCGTAATTGGAATCTCCTAGAAAAAGGACACCCATATCTTTGTGATGGCCTGTGGATTTCTCCCTCTCCTTCTTCGTTCATGGTTAAAAAACTATTAAGAGGAAATGTAGAATCGACACCATATCTTTGAGATATGGAAAGTAATTTTTTTAATCAAAAAATCACTATCTTTGATTGCAAATCAATAAAGTAGATTTGATCCGTGGAAAAAATAGAGGGATTGGTATTTATCGGTATTTTTTTTTTTGTAGATGATATCTCGGATAATTTTTCCTTCGTTTTAATAATATTATCTTTATTCTTGATAAATTATGATATATTATTAAAAATAGATATCATACTTAAATTATAGGATGAATCACCTTAAAGTAAGAAAAAAATAAAAAAAAATATCAAACCCATATAACACGAGAAAATAATTCATATTCATTATAATTTGAAGGATTCATCCTCCTCGTTACCATACTCCACCTCCATAACCCACCATTTGTCACCCCCGTAAACTCATCGGATTTATCCAAAAACTTTTCATTCAAGTCACATATCACATCCTACAGTACCTCATTTGACAATATCATGACAAGATTATGAGACAAAGAATCAAGAAAAAAATATTTAACCAAAGTTACAACAATTACGGTATTCAACGCACTCCCATTCAATGACCTCTTGGATGGGATCCTCCATCTTTGTTTCG
This sequence comes from Drosera capensis, assembly GCA_001925005.1. NCBI lineage: Eukaryota > Viridiplantae > Streptophyta > Magnoliopsida > Caryophyllales > Droseraceae > Drosera > Drosera capensis. The sequence continues at coordinate 147,311 of LIEC01008299.1, read as the reverse complement.
AAGGTAGTGTAGATGAAAGAGAAAGAGCCAATAGAAAAAAATAAAAAGTTCAAAATGATGATGACTTGAAAGACACCCGTAACAGATAAGACGTTAGATAATGAAACAACATGATAAAAATCGGAGATAAAAAAATTTGTTTAAATGATCAAAAACTCAGTTGTACTATTTAAATAACACAAACGTACTGTTTCTTCATGTAGTACGTCAGTACTAACAAATAGTGCGTTTGTTGTTTCTTTTTGGAAAAAAATTATACAATGTTATAAATAATAATTTATAACATGACATCCATAAAAATTAAAAAAACAAGAAATTTTATTTTATTTTATTTTTAAAATTGTAGTGAAACACTGTTTCAAATAGTACGGCTCAAAGAGTACGCCCATACAAATGAAACGGCACGTCAGTTCAATTTTCTTAAAAAAAATACAAAAAATAAACCAACAAAAAAAAAAATCACAAGGTACAAAACTAAATCCACATTGTTTGAAATCATTTTCTTCAAATAAATCACAAGATTGTACATATTGAGATGATTTTGTTATTTCATTCTTCAAACAAATCCACGGTATTGTACATACAAAGATGATTCTTATTACTTTGAATCAGAGCTCTACTCTTATTACTTCATTCTTCAACCAAATCCACGTTCTTACACATACTGAGATGATTCTTATTACTTCAGATCAAAGCTTTGTTCTTGTTATTTCTTTTGACAATTCGGTTTCTCGATCGAGCGATGGCAGAAAATGAAGGGATGGGATCGAGATCGGTGGTGGTGGTAGTGATGTTAGGGCAATATGGAGATTAAAGAAGTTTGGGGAAGGAGATGAGAGTTGTATGAAATAGGAAATATTTTTATCGGGTTGTATGAATTGAGAATAATTTTGTAAAATATGTATCATAAAAAAAAATTCTGAATCATTTTTTTTTTGTAAAATTTTCATAAAACACTAATGATATTTTTTTTATTGTGTAGCATAACCTGGACTATTTTTTTATTTTATATCTTATAATGATAAAAAGGAACTCGTTAAAATACGTATTAAATAATATCAAAAAAATATTTTTTATGGATCGAAGGAAATATATTTCTATGAAATTGCATGTTTTTTTATAGGAAAGAGGGGATAATGATTTCAAAAAAAGGGGGGAAAAAAAGAAAAATGGACAACTTGTTTATATCCTGACATCGTACGTGGTTCTATTTTCATTTTCTATTATCCATCTAGATTTTTCTTCGTTGGTTTGCTTTGTCTGGAAGGAGTTCATGGGATCCACTTTCAACGCGTTATGTCCGTTGGACCCTTTCACCCCGTGAAGATGTGAAAATGAAGCCACATGGAAAGCGAGTGAAAAAAAAAAAAAAAAAACTTTCTTTTTTTTCGATGAAGGGAAAAAAAACAAAAAAAAGGAGGAAGAAAGAAAACCTTCCCTTGAGTGCCTATAAGAACCATCCAAGTCCAAGCCAATATCACAACAAAATATCAATCAACTACATCTAGCTAGTTTGATCACTTTGCTAATTAATCAGATCGCTATGGCTGAAGAAGGGAAGCACCACCACTTTTTCCACCACAAGGAAGAGGAAGGACCGATAGACCCTGAGAAGGAGCTCAAGCACCATAAACACCTCGAGCTGCTCGGCGAGGCTGGTACTGTCGCTGCCGGCGCCTATGCTTTGGTAACTTGTTACACTTTTGCGACTCAGTTCTGATCCTTTTTAATTAATCCGAGATTCACCTATCAATAATTGAACATGTTGGTGAGGACTGAAATAAACCCATGGGTAGATTTGATCGCTGAATCCTGCGTCAAGTTTAAGCTTGAAGTTGACTGCTGACATCGTGAAATCAACTTTATCAAAAATCCGAACAATCAATCAAATCTACATCAGTATAAGGATGTTGCACCGAAGTCGTCGAATATGCGGAGATAACTGTTTATATTCTAATTGCAGTATGAGAAGCACCAGGCGAAAAAGAACCCTGAGAAGGCGCATCAGCACAAGGTAGGAGAGGAGATTGCAGCTGCAGTGGCGGTTGGAGCTGGCGGTTTCGCCTTCCATGAACATCATGAAAAGAAGGAAGCCAAGCACCATTTGAAGGAGGGCTTCTGAGTGTTCTACTTAACCATCAATCTATTAATAATCAGTGTGGAGATCCTTCATGTGATGCTAAGAAGATCGTATGATCATGTATATCCTGTTTTTTTCTTGATTGGTTGTGAAGAGTTATGTGTGTGTTTCATGGTTGTAATGTAACATTAAGCTTCTACGATATCTATTAATCTATGTTCTAAGTTTAAATTGCTTCTTGATGAATCTTCCGAGAGAACATTGTACGCTTGCATATCTTTCTGGACGTCCTTCGATCCATTCAATATGGTTCGATCTTACTGCCCTTAAATCAAACTAGAAGACAATCAATCAAGGGGACAACTACTTCCAAGGCAAAAAATAATAGCTCCAAGACATTATGTTCACCTAATTTTTTTGGGCAAAACTTACCCTTTTCTCATAATGACTTTGGATAAAAAAAAAATGATCTCCTTACTCAATGATTAAAAAAAAAAGGTGCATTTTGCCCACTTGCACTATCCAACATTATCCCATGATTACCTAAATTGACGACATATGCAGAACCACCCCTAAACTTAGCAACCGTTTATTGCTACCAGATGAGTTAATGGAAGAATCAAATGAAAGACCAAAATGCCCATAACAAACACCTTAATTACTCTACTCCTATCTTACGCCACACAGTCCCTTTGTTGAAGTTTTGTCCCGAGAACCCAAGAAGACGTCAGATGATGGACACGGAAGTTGATACAAAGCGTCGGGACGTAGTTGTGCTTCACGCCGGGACGTGGTCTTCTATGCCAAGCAACAAACAAGGAAAAAGTGTGAAGCGGACGTAGTTGTGCTTCACGCCAGGACGTGGTCTACTATGCCAAGCAACAAACAAGGAAAAAGTGCTCACGTCCGGGCGCGGGTCAGATTTTTTCAGCTGAAGGACCAAATGCGAGATTTAGTCCAATGTTTCGATTATATATGAATCTGTAAATATCCCTGTATCAATTTTAGTTGTAACGATCTCAAGAGAGTTGTCATAAAGATCGTGAGAGGCTTTCCGTAGGATTTGAGCGAAACACAAAGAAGATTGAGAGTTGAGAGGAACGATCGTTGTAATCGAGTGATTCGAGGAATGGATCGTTTCTTGTGGGGGGTTTTCTCTCAGCAATAAGGTTTTTCCCACGTTAAATCTTGCGTGATGTTGCTTTGTTTTTTCTTCGTGATGATCGTTACTTAATTATGATATTCGGATCCGTTAGATTCTCGGGTTGAATTCGTAACAATTGGTATCAGAGTTTCAGGTTGTGTCACGCAAAGGAAAATTCGGATCTTTGAAGGGAAAGATTGGATGTTTGTGATAAAGATTGGAGTTTTCGGAGTTGGTGTGTTGCAGGATGAGTAGATTGTGAATACAATGAAATTCGAGATCGAGCCGTACGGTGGGAAGATGAACTTCGGCTTATGACAGAGTACGATCAAGGATATCTTACTCCAGCAGGGACTATCGAAGATACTTAAAGATAAAAAACCCGTTGACATGAAGGAAAAAGATTGAGAGAAGATAGAAGAGAAGGCGACCGCTACCATTCGTTAGAGTCTCGTATCGAAGGTGATATACCAAGTTTTGAAGGAGACTTCTCCCAAGGTGTTGTGGGAGAAATTAAAGTCGATTTATATATTCAAATCGTTGTCTGATAAACTGTTCTTGAAGATAGATCTGTTTGATTTGAAGATGAAGGAAGAAGCAGATTTGAACGATCGCATAGCAGAGTTAAACGGGTTGGTGACTCAGTTAACAAGTTTAGAAGGGAAGGTAGATTGAGAAGATCAAGTCTTGATCTTATTAAAGTCGCTTCCTATTTCCTTTATTGCACTCAAGACAACGTTACTTATCGGGAGAGACAACTTTAAGGGAGGATGTGATTTTTGCGATTCTTTATGTAAGTTGAATCCAATTATGGTCAACGACGGAGTACTAATTCAAGAGAAGGACGAAAGACAAGTCTTAGGTGGAGTGCTACAAGGTAACATAAGTTAGACATTAAGCGATGGAGTGTTCAAAGAACAAGAATAGAAAGAGAAAGTCATATACTATGAATGTGGCAGAGGGGGACAACGATAGCAAAGATGAAGAGCTTTATATGATCTCATATTCATCGGATCTCCAAAAAGATTCTACGACAAGAAAAGGTATCGATTCTGATTGATTTATTAATTCAAGATATTCTTCTCATGTCTGCCGAAGCAGGAATTTGTTTCACGAGTTTGTGTCCAATATTGAAAGTGTCATACGGATGGATAATGATGAGACATACAAAATCGTTGAAATATGTACAATCAAGATCAAGATGTTTGATGGGACTGTTCGTATGTTAGGAGGTGTTAGATTTGTTCCTACGGTGAGGAAATTTTTTATCATAGTTGGTGTCACGCACACCATTAGAGCCATCAAACTATGCTAGAAAGTTTTTTCATTAAAGTAATATCAAGAGCTATGTCTGAAGATACAAACAGCTCCTCTACGGCTTGTGAAACTGAGAGACAGGCCAAGTTAAAATAAAGAATATAATCCCTTATGCTTTTGCTCATGTGAGACTTCTTAGCATTAAGTTCAAGTGATTGGATCTTTCCTAATTTTCATAAGCAATTCGTTGTATCGAAGTACTACCATCTGTGAGAGCTGTTGGTTTCTTTTCACGGAGCGTCATGTCAATGTCAATCAACCCTAAAGTGAAAAAAATATTTTCCCTCCACTCAAAAAAATTATAACCATTAAAAATAGGAACACGGGAGGACTGAAAAAAAGATGTAACTGTAATAACCAAGGAAAATAAAGTCCATCAAATTTATGAAGCAAAGAAAATTCAAATCTTGTTGTGGGTAAATGTTATAATTGTATAGAATTTACAAAATGGTAATAATGAATTTTAAACAATGAAGGCATAAGAAAATATTTGTTTAAAATCCAATATCTCATTCTAATATATTTATCTAGATATAAAGTCTTTTGTGTGGTCATAAACTCAATACCTTTTGATAAATTAATCGAACTTTAGTTAATCAAGTTTTCTTTGTTAAAATTCATTTCATGTCAACTAATAGATGATATGACTACTCTATCGGTCACAACGACGTGAAAATCAAACTTTTTGAAGACATGATTATGATTACATAGCATGAAATATTTTTTTCCAAAATAATCATTTTTGATGAAGTATTAACCATGCTACAAACGCTTGAAATTTCAAAGACCATATGCCGTAGACTACACATAGTGAACCTAGGAGCATGTGAATATTAAAGTCTCAAATTACTACTATTTGAGAAGATTAAAACCAGACAATTGTCCCATTGCATGTAAACAAGTTAAATTGCACAACCTGCCTGCAAGAGCCTTATTCACATTTTTATGTGTGTATACCGATCAAATATGTTTGTGCTTCACAAGAGCAAACCCAAAAGAAGAAACTTCAACAAGTAAATGTCGACAATCGGGTCTTGATGCAAAGATGTTTAGACACCAATTTCATTCTACGCATATACCGTTAATATTGCTCCCTTATATATAAAATGCTTTCCACATAATCTTTTTGAAATTAATTATTAAAATATGTGGGATTTGAAAACACATACACGCTCCTATGCTGGGCCGGGTAAGGCCTAGGCTTGAAAGCCTTAACATGCATATATATTCTTTTTGAAAAAAATAACAAACTAATTCTAAGTGTTATATGCCTAAAAAAAATCGACACGATCATGACCAAGGTGGTCACGATCGTGATAGATGTAGGGAAAATTTTTATAAAAATTATAGGCTCTGTGATAAATTTTAGTTTTAATAAATATTAAACTTTCACATATCTAGATTCTGATAAAGTTTATAGATAATAATTTGAAGTTGTGAATCTCAAGATGTAAATTAAAACATGCGAATATGTTAATTTGTAAAAATTGGTTATAGGGATCACTTTGTGACTTGATCTGAAATTACACAGAAAGAGTTAGAAAACAAGTCTTATATCAATATAAAGTCCTTGAAGTGTAGTTTACAGAACAGTTTAAAAATTCGGATTTGAATTATATGCAAGGATTTATGTGCTGATTAATGAAGTATGGTTAAAGTGTCCGATCTAATAGAAAATATAAAAGAACCAATAAATCATTACTATTGATAAAATTTCATGATGAAAACTCTATTTATATGCAAATATTATAGAGTCTACTTTATTTAGAATTTTATAAAATCAGTTTTGGAGATATATATGAGAATTTATAGATTTAAACGTGTCAAAGAATCATGTTGGACAGAATCTTAAAATGAACCGTTTTGAATCCGAAATAACTCTAAATATTCACAAACACTTATAATGATGATAAATACATAAAATTATCATCATGAACTATCAAAATAAATATCAAAGTTTTTCTCAAAGTTTGGCACCAACCCATAATATTATATGACGTTTTTTCAAGAAATACGAACAAATATGCTTAACTTTATAACGTGAAAAATCATTCACAAGATCATGTCTTAATACATCCTATTATATTAAAGGACTTGGGGACATTGCTAGTTGTCACTTAAGGATGAGGCTGAGCATGTGCATGTGAAGAATTATGATAAAAGATAACATTTAGATTTATTATGTGTGACGATGTGTATTATTATACCGCGGGTATATTAATATGCATTGGAATATTTAGACGTAGTTAGCAAATGTGACTTACGTGAAATAGTGACTACAACGGTTGTGTGTTGTGTACTAAATTCTAAGTGTTATGAAGTGTTGTTATATGGTGTATGTTATGCCTTATTTGTTGATATAATGAGGGTGAATGTGTAAAAGAAATGTAAATACATAATTCGTGAGTTAACTCCGTAGTATAAACAAAAGGAGCATTGTGTATGTCGTATGTGTTATATAGTGACTTTGTGGTGACATTGTTTCATTGACCTTATGAGGTCGTTTTGTATGCGGGTATCTCACTGCAGGAGATCATGGGCTCTGGTTTTTCTGATCCTGTTTCGCGGAGGTCTCTTTTACTAAAGTTGAATAGAGATCACTTATGAAATTGAATAAGTTTTATCAAGGACACGATTATAACATTGAGAGTATCTATTATCTATTGTCTATTGTCTATTGTCTATTGTCTCTGTATGATTGATATAATGATAAGTATAACAAAGATTTGAGTGAACTGTTGAGTGTAGCAATGTCTGAGACTTGGCTTGCGGACTTGTCGTGTCACTATGTCATTCTCTCAATTTGTTTGATATGGAGATCTTGATTATCATATCATTCATGCTATGACGATAGTAATGAAGTTGATAATATTTGAAGTGTCAATGGACGCGTAGTTTCGAGCGTTGTTACGTGGTGTTGAGTGTGCTTATGTGACTAGGATGACTCACCGATATATTTGTGATGGTAATTTTAAATGCCATATTGACATGATAATTCAAGAGTGCTGGAACAAAAGATCCAAGTAATAATTTCTTTTTTCTTTTATTATTTTTTTCTCTCATATAACCCCTCATAAAGGGCCGACACGTTATTGAGTTCTTATAGCTCGCGATTATTATTTTTCTGTGTCTTTCTTCTTCTCCTTGTTACAAGAGCAAGACTTGAAGGAGAGGCGTGATCTAATTTTTCATAAAATTCTTATAAAATATTATTGATAGTTTAAGTTACATATTTTAATTTTATATATATGACGTAATTTTGTATATCGTTAAAACAAAAAAATATCCTCAAAATTCATATTGAAGAATACAATGATTGAAAAGTGTTATATATAATACGGAACAAAGAGACTACCGACATGATAATTCAAGAGTGCTGGAACAAAAGATCCAAGTAATAATTTCTTTTTTCTTTTATTATTTTTTTCTCTCATATAACCCCTCATAAAGGACCGACACGTTATTGAGTTCTTATAGCTCGCGATTATTATTTTTCTGTGTCTTTCTTCTTCTCCTTGTTACAAGAGCAAGACTTGAAGGAGAGGTGTGATCTAATTTTTCATAAAATTCTTATAAAATATTATTGATAGTTTAAGTTACATATTTTAATTTTATATATATGACGTAATTTTGTATATCGTTAAAACAAAAAAAAATCCTCAAAATTCATATTGAAGAATACAATGATTGAAAAGTGTTATATATAATACGGAACAAAGAGACTACCATTAGCGATTTTGACTACATCAATGTTCAATGAAGAATAGGTGAAGTGGCCATGAGAACCTAAAAGGCAATATGCTTACCGTCATATGTTTATTTTATTTTTTCTATCTTTTTTTAAAAAAAGTGATTAAGTTGTATGACATGGTTTTATTTGGAAGGAGAATGTTTCAACAAGAAAAAAATATTTACCATTTTTTAAAACGTTATCCTACGTCAGTAATAAAATTATTTTAAGGATCCAAAAATTCCATAACTTTTAACTTCATGATAATTAACTTGAATAATAAATTATTATATGTTATTATTTATTTTACGAGGTTAAAAGTCTTATTTGACGACATAATAGGGAAAAACTACAAAATATGGATGAAATTCAACCAAAATAAGTAATTATGGGAAAATATGATCTTAATACTAAAATACCATATTTATATAAAAATGATGTAAACCTAATTTTGATAATAATTTTCTTTTATATCAATTTCTACAACATCTAAATTAAATTAATTAACTACTATAACCACTAAATATCCATTAATTATTCACTAAATATCCACTTAAATTATTTTAATTGATTTAGTTTGCTATAAATAGAAGCTCTCTTTTTCTTGAAAATTCCTTACAAACACAAAACAAAACACTTCATACCATATAAGATTAGAGTTAAGAAAAATAAGAGAAGAAGTAGAAGTTTAAGGGGATGTTAGGTGGTAAGACAAATACGACGGAGATCCTTCACCGTTATTAAGAAAAGACGATCATCTTGATTAGAAATTTTATGAAAAATTATACACTCTTTGATAAATTCTGATATTAATATATGTTGAATTCTCACATATCTATTTTCTAATAAAGTTAATAAATTATGATTCGGAGTTGATAATTTTAAGATATAAATCAAAATATATGGATATGTTAATCTGTAAAAAAATGATTATAGAGATGACTTTATGGCTTAATGTGAAATTGCATAGTAAGATATAAAAGACAAGTCTTATATCACTGCAATGATATGGAAGTCTAGTTTCTATAACAGTACAAACAATTATTTGGAGTTATATGTAGAGAGATATAAGCAAATCAGTGAATTAAGGTCAAACTATTTAAACTAACAAAAATATAAACTTAAAGTAATTAACTGCTATTATTGATAAAAATTTTATGATGAAACTTTTGATTCATTGGAAAGATTATGAAATTTAGTGTATGTATACTTTTACGAAATAATTTTTTTGAAATTGTATACAAGAAATTTTACTTCGAAAGGTCTAGTTGGATAGAATACAGGACACTCGTCCCAGAGGCTGAGAAGCTCATTTCAGAGGTCGGAACGTTCATTCTAGAGGTCGGGATGTCGTCTTAAAACCTTCTGGAATGAGAATGATCATTTTGATCCCAAAACAATTTCAAATATTCACAAATACCTCTAATGATATCAATATATAAAATTATCATCATGCACAATCAAAATAAATATCAAAGGCTTCTACAAAACTCAGTATCATCTCATAATATTAATATGATTATTTTGCACGAAGTACAAACAAACATTCACGAAGGACAAGCAGATTATATGCGTGGGGAAGTTTCAATAAGAAGGTAACGTTTAGATTTATCGTGTGTGACGATGAGTATTATTATAACGTAAGTATAATAATATGCATTGAAATCTGTGGATGAAGTCACTAAATATGGATGACGTAAAATATTGACTGCAATTGTTGTGTGTCATGATAAGATGATAGGTGTATTTGTGTTATGTCTTGATTTTTGATAAAAAAAAAAAAAAAAAAAGAGGATGAGTGAGTAAAAGGAGTATTAATACATAATTGGTGAGACAACTCCTTGATATAAAACACAAAAAATATTTTGTCTGTCGTTTGTGTTATATAGTGATTTGGTGTTGACATATTTTCATTGACCCTTTGAGGTTGTTTTGTATGAGAGAAACTTATTGCACGAGATCTTAGGCTCCGATTTGGCTCATTCTCTTTCATGGATGTTCCTTTTATTAAAGCTGAATAAAACTTGTTAAGTTGAAATTAAATAAGTCTCGTCAATGATATAATTGAATATTGAGGATATCTATTATCTGTTTTTACTATGTTTTTGAGATGATAATTGTGAATGTCAGATTGATATGATAAGTTTCAGAGTAATAGAATAAAGGACATAAGTGATCATTTATCTTCGTTTTTTTTTTTGTGTGTGCTTATTTTCTTCTCTCGTGTAACTCCTGGTAACCTAAGTGGTCATTTATCTTCTTTTCTATTTTTTTTGTTTATTTTCTTCTCTCGTGTAACTCATGGCAAAGAGGTCGACACGTTATTAAACTCATATAACTCACATATATTATTTTTATGTGTTTTTTTTTCTCTGTGATATAGGTTATGACACTAATATGCATATTGTGTATTATGATTTATGAACTAAGTAAAATATATAATAAATGAAAGTTTTCACTATATTTGATAATATTATTGGTTGTATGTTTAAGTGGATTTTATTTATTTTTGTACCTGACTCGGTTAAGTAATATTTGCTGAGATGGGGTGTTGGGACTCAGCAGCAGTGATGTCATTTATATTATTATGTATTAATATGTTATAAAAAAAAATTAGGGCGTTATAGTTACTTATGTTATGAATCGTTTACGAGACGATCAAACAATGTTTTATATAAAATTATCATGAAACACTAATAATATTTTAAGTTATGTATTATAATGTTGAGTTAATGCCATAATTTTTTATGTCGTTACAGCGAAAAACGAATCTCCTGAAAATACATGTTAAATATAATGATAATATAATATTATAATTTGAATAAAATGAAAGGAGTATAAAGATTCTCTTTTTATTGCACATGTATTCATCGTCTCTTTTGTTTGTCATGTTATTTGCATGAAACAATAGTATTTTAGTTTGGGATTACGAAAACTTGTAATTCACAGATAAATTTATAAAAATATAATTTTTCAAAATTTAAATTTTAAAACTTTAAACAAAATATTTAAAAAATAATTTGGGAGTGGGACTGTATGTAACATGATGCGGTTACTGCAACCTTGTTTTTCTTTTAGTATCTATTTTGATATTTTCCTACAAAATCCTAGACTTTTTTTACCTGAAAGAAAAAAGAAAAATCATTCTCTAGTTATGATAAGGCTGTCGTTTTTTCCACGAAGTACCAACTACCAATAGTCTTCATGGAGGAACATCATACACTCTTAATTGGACAATCTGGCATGTGTTGGTTGGAATACCGGATCCAACTAATAGTTTAGATGAGAACGATCATGAGATATTTAATTCGTTGCGGAAAAGGATAAAGATGAGTGAGTGGTCCATCAACAACTCAACTGTTCATATGAAAACGACTCCTTTCTTCTTTCTTTTCTTTATTTTTTATTATTTTTTATTTTTTTTGCCCGCCTCTTCAGGAGAAGGTCTAGGTGCATTCCATTATATCTATAGTAATATTGTTAAGCATATCCACTCATGGGTCATGATCATGATCCAACCGACAGCATGGGAAAAGGTCTCGCTAAGATTTAATGAAAGGATGACATTTGGCTTTGAATGATAATTCATTGACATTTTGAGATATGTATGTTCTCGCTGCCGACATAACTTTTACAACTCCATAATCACCGAGCCTAATTGCGAGATTTATTACTGCAACAAAGGGATAAAAAGACAGATATGTTGCGAAGTTATTGGGTAATTTCAGCCGCGAATGTTACTCGAGCACACGATGGTTTATGCTCTGTTTAGGTAAATCGAAGCTGCGTAGGAGCCTCACAACCTTTTGAGACGTGTTGGACATTGGTTAATTTGACCATGATTTTGACCCTCGGATTAGAACAAAGTGGGATGATAGGAATCATGTTTCTAATAGATTATCGTAATATATTTAATTTCTATGAACCAATTTCCCATAAGAAGAAAGTAATGCCCGAATTATGTTTTTCAAATTTGTTTCTCACAATTAGTGTGGGGTAACAGTAAGGTGTCTTGTGACTTGTGAGACCGACTATCTACACATCAGAACAAAATAAATCACGTTAGACAGAAGATAGAGGTTTCAATCTCAGACGTTCGATTCGACCCTCGTGTCAATCCCAAAAATATATGAGAGAAGAATTGAATGAGGAATGTAATGAATGAGGAGACATCTTTTTTTCGGAAAATGAGATTACATATTTATGGTGGATTTTCCCTATTTGTTTTCTCTTTGGACCTAATCGCTCATTTGGGCTAAACCCCTTATGATTTACCATTTAGGGAGTTTTTGGGTGACGATATTGTATGCCCTCCGAGCTTTCCGGAACTATCAATTTGGTCGTACAAGAGGGTTGATTAGGCTTCACTTTATTTGTTGGATAGAACGGAGGACTGTTTGTCCACTAAGACGTCTTTTACTTAGGTCATTGATGAAGTCTGAACAGGTGAGGGCGATCTAACGGACCTAAGAATGTCCGTGGATTTGATACGCAATTGATAATATCCAGAACAAAGGTATATCTTGGAGTAGATTATATCCCCTTGCGACTGATCAAAAAGATCATCAATGTGAGGTAAAGGATATCGTTTTTTTGTGGTGATTTTGTTCTTAACATCTCTCTGGAATGGACGGACCTCTGAAACGGGCGTCAGGGCCTCTGAAACGAGTGTCCTAAATTCTCTCTAACTTTATCTTTCGACGTATTTAAATCTATAACTTATTATATACAACTTCAAAAATTATTCTATAAAATTCAACATAGACTAAACTTCATAATCTTTCCCGTGAATCAAATTTTCATGAATAAAACCTTATTGATAATAGCAGTTAATTAGTTTAAGTTTATATTTTCTAATAATTCAAACAGTTTGACCTTATTTCACTAATTTACTCGTAACTCTGTACGTACAACTCCAAATAATTATTTATAAATTCTTATGGAAATTAGGCTTCCATACTTTTCCAGTGATATAAGAATTATCTTATAATATTGCTATATAATTCCATATCAAGTCATAAATCATCTCTATTATCAAATTTTTATAGATTTATATATCTACACGTTTTGATTTATATCTTAAGATTCTCTACTTCGAATCATGATTTATTAACTTCGTTAGAAAATAAGCATGTCAAAATTCAACATATATTAATATCAGAATTTATCAAAAAATGTATAATTTTTCACAAAATTTCTAATCAAAATGATCACATTCTCTTAATAACGGTGTACGATCCATGTCGTATTCGTCTTACCATCTACCTTCTCCTCCTCTCCTTAAACTTCTCCTTTTCTTCTTCTTTTTCTTAACTCTAATCTTGAATGGTAAGGAGTACTTCGTTTTGTGTTTGTACGAAACTTTCAAGAAGAATAGAGGTTATATTAATGGAAAAATAAATCAATTAAAATAGTTTAAGTGGATAATTAGTATGCTAGTGAATAATTAATGGGTATTTACTAGATAATTAGTGGGTAATTAATTTACTTTAAATGGAGTAGAGATTGACTTAAAAAAATAAATGTCAAAATTAGGTTTAGTGTTGTATTTCATCCATATTTTATAATCTTCCCCTATTATATAGTCAAACATGCCCTTTAATCCAAAAAATAAACTATAACGTATAATAGTTACTATTCATGTTAATTATCGTGAAACTAAATTTTACTAAATTTTTCGGATTCTTACAAGTACTTTGAGATATTTAGTTAGAAGGCTCGTGGTCACAATTGTCCCTCCTCCCTTCGCTCTAAAAGAAGGTCGAGTTCTTCTCTTATCAGTTGAGAATTCTTTTCTTCATTGAAAACCACAATCCAGACGATTGGGTGCTTTAGTTTTAACAAGACCATAGCCTCCATTCTGAAGGATAAGGAGAAGGAAGTTTCCCCTGTGGATCTTTTGGGAGTGGTTCGATAGGACCATAAGATGAACGGGAGCTCTTCGGTCCATCAGACTTTGGCCCACTCAAACTTCTTGGTTAAGGTTTGTTTTATCTCATTGTTCACCGCTTCCACTTGGCCATTAATGCAAGGGTGTTTGACGGATACAAACCTCTATTTTATCCCAAACTCTTCGTAGAAGTCCACAAAAGTGAAACATGTGAATGGAGTCCCATTATGAGAGATGAGGATCTTTGGCAACTTGAACCATCAAACCATTGACTTCCAAAGCTCTTGACTGCTTGGTCAGTGATCTTGGGTACGGTTTCCATCTCTACCCATTTGGTGAAGTATTCTACCATCACAATGACAAATTTCCTCTATTCGAGAGTCAAGGGGAATAGACCAAGGATATCGATCCCCCATTGGACAAAGGACCATGAAATTCCAATCGGTGTCATCTCAATGGTTGGTCCTTGTTGAGGTCGGTCATTCTTTGACACCTGTCACATATTTGAACAAGTCTCTTTGTATCTTTTTGGAGGATTGACCAAAAGTATCCAACCTTATGCATTTATAGGCCAAGGTTTGGGCGCCATGATAGTTGCCACACACTCCTTCATGGATCTCAATGAGGACTGACCGGGCGTCCGTCGATCTAAAACATTTGAGAATTAACATAGAGTAGGACATTTTGTACATGTGGGAACCTATGAGCAAGTACTCGGGAGCGATCCTTTTGATTCTCTGGGCCTCCCTTTGGTCTTCGAGATGATCTCCGGATTTCAAGTATTGCTTGAGGATTACATCACGGGTCAATCTTTATGAAATCGATCAGGTTTTCTTCTTTCCTCGGGGTTCTGATTGTTTTAGTTAGGAGCCGGTCCTAAATGGAAGGATTCGAAGACGATTGGAAGTCTCTGCTATTGATGGTAAGATGTGTGATGCAAGATTAAGATGATTTGGTCATGTTATGTATAGAGATCCAAAAACTCTCGTGAGACGGTGTGAATCCATTGAATTAATTGGAAGCAGATGAGGTAAGGGGAGATAAAAAAAGAATTAGGGTGAGGTGATTAAACAAAATCTAACCCTGCTCGTATTAACATGAGACAACTTAGTGGGTCATTTTATAATAATTTAGGGTGATTCTAGGTTTATTACAAATTATATGTTGGTGGTGTTAGTTTTCGGTTTCTTTGTTTAGTATCAACAAATCAAACCTTTAATATTAACAAATCAATTTGATAATTATCCATGATTGATCCTATGAAATTAGAATGAAGTTAATCAAATCGCTACAGTTTAATCTAATAAAAAACATTTCAATCTAAATCTCTAGTTATTTAGTTAGCGAGCTTAATTTTAGTTATATATTTTAGTTTAATTAATTCAAATTACAACCCCTCCCCTTTATTTCCATTACTACATAATTAGACTATTTTTTAGTGTGAGTAAGTGACTTTAATTATAATTTACACGTCGTACAACAGACGCGTCATTATATATTTTGATTTTAGACTAATGACATTGTCAAGACGGAAAAAAACGAAATTTCTTAATGATCATTATACGTGTTGGATAATGTAGGAAAAAACTCAAATATTATATTTCTTATGAAATGAAGACGTAATATTTTGTCATGATATAAAATAAAATTTCTTTCAACATTTGTCCAAAAAATTCTCTCAACAAAACAAAAAAGTTGTCATTGTGAAACCGAAGGAATACTTTTTCATTCTGGTGATGGTATAAAGCATCATAATCATGAATCATGCGAATATTGTCCAAAGATGACCTTGGACCCATGGACGGATGAATAATGGAAATATGACGTTGGCTTGCATGTTACTCCACAAATTTCCTTTCATAAAGAAGCCGACAGTGACCGGTTGTTTTAGTAGTTGCTTTCTCGGCTCGGTTGCGGATATTCTATCCTTGATGCTTTGTGCTTCATTCTTTCCTTCATGGTAATTCTCCATTTCCTCTAGTGCCTTCAATAAAGATGGCCTGAACAGATTCTTCATCCACAGACGCCGGGCTATCTTTCAAGACGCACGGCGTCTTTCTCAATGTAAAAAACGCAATGTGTCTATTTCCTACATAGATGTTTTGCGTCTTTTCTCACTATCCGATGACAAATACATGAGGATGCGAATATAGTTTGTATGAGGAGTATTTTTGAGGATTTTTATTAATAATCCGTATCAAATTGGGAAAAAATCCATTTTTTTGTGTAGCTGTAATGATGTTTGATTTATAAATGTTTATTCTTATGTTAAGAAAAAACTTGTCTTGAATTGTATCTTATAGCAATAAAATGAGTCAAAATATGTACTCAATTATACTTGTGTGAATCGGAAGAGGTAATAAGATCACTCACAACTGTTTTTCTATCATTATCCTTATTATAATGTTATTATGTCAATATAATTTTTTATTTTTTTTATTTTTTTGAAAGTATAATTTTATTATTTAAGAATTACAATTCTTTATTTTAGTTTTTGCTCATTTGTTGTAGTTTTATAGAGTAAAGAATACAAACATTCATTTATGGAATGGAATTTGCTTTCCCTAAAAGTGGGAAACGAGAAGATAAGAATTGTTATAGAGATATGGAAACTGTTAGTGCATCTATCTAATTCGGTATACGGAATGAGATAGAGAACTGCTACGAGTGCTCACATAGGATTTCTCAATATTTGAAATTCCACTCCAAGGAATATAATAAGGGGCGTCCATGTGTTCCACGAAGACATCTCTAAATGGAAATAATTGACATAGTCGGTCATGTACTCATATCCACATGTGAGTGGTCACCTAAAACCAAAGCTATGTGTACATCATTAATTACTCCAAAAGATCCATGGTCCTAAATGGAAAAACAGTTCTTCACTAGTGGCATCTGTGAGTTAAACTGTACTAAATAACAGCCCTCCGTATCAAATGTATTATCATATTATGTTTTGGGGAAAAAAAAAAGTTAAGAAAAACACTCATAAAAATGTTATGTATGATATTGATCATTATTGAGTTTATTTATTAATATTGTCACTCATTCGTGCATATTGCGTTTGTGAAATTCAAACATATTTTCACACTACATAATCTATTTTTGTTATTATATGAAATTTTATCCTATCGTTAAAATAAAATAAAAATACTTATTATATTGAAAATGAGACAGATGAAATGTTGGAAATAAAAAAGAGATTTTGGAAAGAAAAAAATCATACTCCATTTAACACTACCTCCGTCCAATAAAAATACAATCTTTAAAAAAAATGGCATTTCACCCCCTTAATTATTGAACCATGACAGATGATCCATACATAATTTAAAAATAAACTCTTAACTCCCTCATCGTAAAAAAAATCGTATTATTTTGACAGAAAAAGACGTTAAAAGAATTCCATAAGAGTATCAAATGCATATTCTTCGTTAACTTTAGAAGAAATCAAATTATTTTGACATGAAACACAATAAGGTCCGATTCAATTCAACATTTTTTTCGTTTGGATTTGATTACAGTAGTTGATAAGAAGGTCATTTGTAAATTTTTAAAATTTAGAATGCTCATGTGCCATTGTCGAATTGTTCAGGAGTTTTTTGCTCTTTTCTTTTTAAAAAATCACTATTCAATATGTATTTTGATGTGGTTTGTTATTGTATCTAATAACGTACGACCATCCCATAACCATCGTCGAATCTACATGCGTAATTTATAATACAAATTGATGTTTCACTATAAATTTCATAACATAAAATTTGATCCTTTTGCGATATCAGTCAAAGTTTGCTACGACAAATCCCAAGTCAATATGTTATATTATTTATGGGACGGATGGAAAATTTCATCTTTAGAGATTATGAACAGTAATTTTATGATGCTCGATTCCTTGTGAGTCTTTAGGTTTCATGATCATCCTGTGATATCCTATGTCACGGAGTTGTTCGAGAGTTGTTATGCTGGTCTCAAGACATGCTTGACCGACATCCCTAAATGGACGAGAGATAAGATGTTGGGTATTTCAAGATAAGATTTAAAATTATAAAATTTACATCCCTTTAAGTTTATTGTTTTTTTAAGATTGTACCTTCTAATATTTTTTCAATCAAATTGAAAGTATCTGAGTTATATATATATACATATTTAGGCTCAGTATTCCACACTGGAGAAGGAACTCATGGATCAACTGTTTGCGAAAACGCATCCCGGTACAGAGCTGATCGAGGAGGTGACCAGGGACGCGCAGAGCTGACCTGAGTGCAAGAAAGGACACGTGTATGATCTTGGGTCCGTCAGCTTCATGTTCTACTCGAAGGACACACTGTCCTCGAGCGAAAAAGGGTCTCCCATGGTCGATCCACATGAATTTGCCGAGTTGAAGCATTACAATGCGGTGTTGACAATGCGCATTGATAAGCTGACACAGTTGGTTCAACGACTATCACAGTAGTATCAGTGCGGTAACAATATGCTTGATCGACCACCTCACTAGCCTCAGAATCCACCGCTCACTCCTGGCGCGCCCAAGGAGACTTATGTGCTATGAACTTAGATGTTTCGTACTTTTTGTTGGATGTTTTTCTCCCATTGGAAGATAATATATATAACTTGTTTAATTGATATTATAATATGTAATTTGCATATATGGATTGTGTTTGATATTGGTTTGACACTCAAAAATATATTTTGGATATATGGATATTTGTGTGTAACAGACAAGACTCGAATTCAGTTATTTTTTTTCCTAGAAACAAGTTTCTCGACGGCCAAATACCATTTCGTCGCAAACAAATCCATTCTAGAAATAAGGTTTTGTGACGAAAGAATTGTTTCCGACACAATCTGCGACAAACTTCCCTGCAGTTTCTAATTTCCGATAGATCCGTCTTAATTTGCGACGGATTTTGAATCATGCGTCAATTTGCGACTAGGTATTTTGCGACAATTACTTTTAGTCATAAATGGCCCGGATTTTTATAGTCACCACCAACACTGCTTTGAATAATGCATCCATCGTTATCCCATCGTTCGTTGTCATCAACCGTGCTTCCAAATAATGCATTATTCATAGTTAACGATAGACCAAGGGTTGATTGCAAGATAGTACGTACAGCACCTTCGTCAAACTCAAGCACACTACGTCCATCATGGAAAACGGTGCATTTTTTGTGGTAAACAGTGCGTCTTCCATGGAAGACAATATGCCCACCAAATTTCATGAACACAGCAAGTTGTTCAATGAGGTTCACCAACTTTCTGTATCAGCCTATGATACTACTTGGGCCGCAATGGTGCCTTCAACGTCATCCCTCGAGTCTCCTTGTTTCCCAGGGACCTTAAGCTGGATATTAGACAATCAGTACTATGACGGCTCTTGGGGTTTTTCCAAATCATCATCCTTTGCTAATCAAGGATGCTCTGTCGTCGCAAAACCAGATTTGCACGAGTGCGATCGAAAACAAGGACCTGCGAACAAGATCAGTTCGCCCACTGGTCAAAGCTCCACGTACATGAGCTAGGCCACACACCAAACCGGATTCACACGACGCCAGAAGATAGACGTGATGAATCAATCGAGGGCAATCTTGACTTCGATAGCAGACGCCTCGCCTCTATTCGAATCTACGAACAAATCAGTTGGAGGAGATGGATCTCATGCCGGAAAGGACAAACGCACCGGAGCATCCGTTGTCTCCGATTAACACAACCTTGCGGGGGAGTCGTCCGTTCGATGTAGGGAGAACGTTGGAATCAGATTGACAGCGGGGAAGAGGAGAAAATGACGATTAAAAGGGAATAAAACTAGGGTAGATATTTGAAAAGATTGAAAATGAGATGTTGAAAATTAGGTGTAATTGAAAAGAATTAAATTTGATATGATTAAATAAAAATCAAGAATATTCATAATAATTAATCGATAATTGATGAAATGAGATATAAGTTTATAATTTAATGATAAAAAAATAAAAAAAATGATTTATTGATAATTTATACTATTTTATAGATATACCAAGATGGGTTTGGGTGTGTGGTATATTAACTTAAAAGCAACATACCCGTAAAACTGAAATATAAAACGAAAAACCTTTAAAAAAAATTAAATTTTGGAATCGTAAGCTTTGAAGGGGACGATTCCACAACTATTAGTGTCACAGGAAAGTTTCTGAAATAAAATGTTGGCATGTCAGATGTGTTACATAATGATCAAAACATTATTTTAGAGTAAATTTTTTTGGGATTTTTTTTAAATGATAGGAATTATAAAAGAAAAAAGTTTCCTGAAATATTTTTTCAATCTGGTGTATTTGGTACCAAATGATGAGAAGAGATGTTTGGAATGTAGAAAGATGCTCGGCATCTTTGTATAAGATGCCATGCGTCTTTATCTTAGTTTTGGGTTTGCTTTTTTGGGAACTCTCTCTATCTTATTGTTATTTAACAATTTAAATGTTATGCAGACGTTGTAATTTAAATTGAAGTATAACGACACTTGAGTTGTAAAATGTCAAAACAAATATAGAATAAGTGACAAAGAATCACTATTATTCTTATCCCACTCTCCATCATCATCATCAACAACAGCGCAACAAAAAATGGAAAGAAAAAAAAGCCACTGCTATATCATGATTCAACTACAAGTGTGTCTCCTACTCTCTATCATGATTCTTTGTATTAAGATCCTACAAGTGTGTCTTTGTATTAATAAAAAATAATATTATATAATATTATAATGTTACTTTTTTATATAGGGAATTATTTTTTTATTAAGTCACTCAAAAAAATTTCTATATTGATTCCTATGTGCTTGATCTCTGGAGTGAGATCATGTATGTTTTAGTTATAGTGTTCATTTTATTTATTAATCATGTAAACCAGTATATTTTAGTTATAGTGTTCATTCTATTCATCGATCATGTAAACTAATATGTTCGATCATCGATCGTATAAACTAGTATGTTTGATCATCGATAATGTATT
The DNA here is from genome assembly GCA_001925005.1 of Drosera capensis. NCBI lineage: Eukaryota > Viridiplantae > Streptophyta > Magnoliopsida > Caryophyllales > Droseraceae > Drosera > Drosera capensis. The sequence goes on along the minus strand of LIEC01008299.1, from coordinate 126,172 downwards.
ACTTATCTATACATATACATGTGTCTATTATTTTAGTTACATATTCTACTTTTTTATATCGATCATTCTCCAAAACAATCATCAATATATCATAAATATATGATTGATTTGTTTCTCTGACCAACATTTAAAAAAAAAAAACATCAACGGTTAATATCAATTCATCTCCTTCCTCCCTCGCTCCCTCCTTGATTGTGACAGTATGATGATAATCACACATTCATTTTTTCAAAAAACTTAAAAATATGAAGCAGATTGATATTCTTAATTCATGAATATGAATTACTTTAATCTAATATCCATATATTTAATGTATTTATAATTAATAAAAAATATCCGTATGTTTATTTATAATTAAAAAATCATATCATTCATATATTATGTTAGAACTTTTTAAGTTATATCAATATAATCATAACATTTGATCAATCATATATTTTTTTAGCTGATATTTTGAATGAATCTTTTTTGCTCTATCATCCATTATTTATTTAAAATCGATAATTAAATTTATAAATTTCTATATCATATAAATATAATTATGTTTATATTTATATAATATTGTAATCTATTATGATATTTTGTCGTGCAGTGCACGGATCAGTAATTCAGTATTATATTAATAGGTAAAAAAAATATAACAATATTTAAGATATTTTTACTGAATTATAATGTTATTAATGAATGTGGATGTGAGGCTATTTTCCTAATCAATGGAAAACGCACTGCGTCCTTAAAAGAAACGCCTTCGTTTTTTTCTGGGAATGACGTAGAACGTCTTCTCTTAATATATTTTAAAAAAAGATCTATTTTAATAATTAATTTTTTTATAATTATAATTTGATAATTTTATTTATAAAAAAATCTTTAAAAAAAAATAAAAAACTCTCAGTTAGGCAAGAATACTGTGTTTGGGTCAAGGGCGGTGCAATTTTGTACACGATGACGAAATAATGAGGCAGTGATTAATCACTTCCAATCAATCAAGCTTGACGGCTACTTATGTGTTAAAAGATGTAATAACAATTCATTTAAACAATTTCTAAAAATTATTTGAGGGATATTATTATCAACACAGTTTTTTTATATTATTAAGATTATTACACTCATCAATTTTTTTTATCATAAATTATATTTTTTTATAATATATCTTGACAGCATGTCTTGAAATTATAAATTCTCTTATTTCATTTAAAGTTTGTGATAATAACTCATGTACTATAAATTTACAAGGACCGATGGATTTGCAACAGGTCATTCTTTATGAATAGTTGATTTTGAAATACAATGATTTAGTCCTACGTCATTCTTTATGTCATTTGCTACAAACATGTTTTGCTATCTAGGGTAATTATTTTTGAAAAGTTATACTCCCTTTCTTCCATATATTTTTTTTGAATTATTTATAATATTTTGAAAAATATAATTATCGAGATGAAATTTAATTCATTTCGTAAAATAATAAAATATCATTTTTTAAAAAAATTATCGTGAAATATTAATAATAATTTAAGTTATATATTTTAACCTGACATTAGTGACATATTTTCTTGCATTATTAAGATAATAAATAAAACTCCTCCAAATACGTTTTGAACAGTATAATGATTGAGAGTATTACATTCAATATGCAACGGTGGGAGTATCTTATAACGATTTGATTCGAATTGATTTTGTGTGTGTGTTGAACTCAGTATATTTTGATTAATATATTCTAGTTTTTGATAATGAAGATGTGTTTAATGTGAAAGGATGAAAAACAATGAGGGAAAAGATAATGAAGTGTAGTGAGATATTATGATAATTAATATAAAATTATTTTGAAATAAGGAAATAAAATAAGTGCCAGTACAAAATTTATGATACGATTTAAAATAGTAAGTGTTGTAAGAATTATAAGATAAAAAGAATACTATTTATATTTGATAATATTGTTTTTATATATTAAGTATTTTAAATTCTTATATAAATTTCTTAAATTAGATAGTGTATGTGATCCATGTTAATCATTGATCAATGTTAATTTTATTAAATAGTTCGAGAAGGTTTGTAAGAGATGCATGGGGGAGCATTTTCGAGAAACCATTTCTCCCAATATACTTGTCCAAAATATCGGATAAATTAGAGCATTTGTAATGGGTTTTTTTAAATCATTATTTATTCTTAAATTTGAGAATTTTGATAAAAAAAAATGATGTGGCAATGGACTTTTTATTTTTATTCCTATCTTTATATTATTCTCTATCTTTCACTTCCTTCCTCAATTATAGGGAATTATAATCTCATATTTCTCTCTATATATATATTTTACTCTTATTTTATACTATTTCAAATTCTACAAAAATAATTATTACTTAAAATAAAGTTTTTGAGCTTAGGAATTATAAATTTTAAAAAATAAAAAATAAAAAAGATCATAATTCATTTTCAAAAATAATTTTTAATTAAAAATTAAATTCATTTAAATGTTTAATATCACAAAAAATATAATAAAAATCAATATTGAAATGTATCATATGAAAATAAATATAAAAATCGATATAGAGAATCAATACAAGAAATTTATTGAATGATTGAGTTGAAAATTGAATCACAATTTAAAAAAACTTTATATCCCTATATTATAAAGATAAAAAAGAAAAAAGAAAAAACTGATGCGAATCATTTAAGGGGCGACAATAGTCATTATCGGCAGACTTCTGCCTTTTCACATCTTTGAAAAGAAATAATTTCAAAATCAAGAAAATCATTATAAAAAAAAACAATATGTGAGGGGGAGAGCAGAATGGAGACAACCGCTGATGCTCTTTTCACCGCCAAAATATTACATATTCAGTTTTATATTCTGTACGTTGATAATGAATTATTGGTTTCCATTAATTTGAGAGAACACGAAAACTCATGGTACTTCAAACACACTAGTCACTACGTACTATTTACCTACTGCTAAAGCTCCAATAATAATAGTACGAAAAATGAGAAAAGCTGTACTAGATTAATTACCTACTGTTAAATAAGGGTGTCAATAGGTCGGTTTTGATTAACTTCAATTTTTTATAGATTTGCTTTTTAGAATCCAAAATCAAAATCGAATCCATTAATTTGAATTTTAAAATCAAAATCGTTAATTAACTGGTTCATTTATTTTTTGTTTTTAAATGATTTTGTTTATAAAAAATTTAACAATTTCATACGATATCGTCTTAAATATTTTGTGATGATAATTATAAATTTATTTATAAAATAACTCTATAAATTTTACCACACATGTTTGTGAAAATAAATTAAATTTATCAAGTTAAAAAAAGAACGACATAAATTATATTAAAAATATATGAAAAAATGAATTTTTTTACTAACAAAATAAAAAATATGCAATCAAAATAAAGAAAAATATGATTGAAGCTTTATATTTCATTTCTAACCAAGAAAAGGCAAAATCAATATCCACATTACTAGATCATCTTAGGTTCAAAATAATATAATATGTTTGATTTTTAAATTTAACAACCTTATGTAAAATAACCATGATAATAATTTTGAACGGTTCGATAATCGATTCTAAACAATTTTATTAATCGGATTATCATCGACTAATCAGTTCAATCTATTTTTCTATCAATATTATTTTATAAATAAAAACAAATCATTTAATATCATTTTTTATTTATCAATTTTATAATAATTTAATAATCGATCTCAATTTTAAGAGTGTTGTTGCTAAAGCTTCATTTATAATTAAAAAAACTGAAGAAGCGGACAAGATCCGCCAAGCGGTCAAATCGTGACCGTCCATCACAAGATATTATGTCCACCGGCAAAAGACTGGCCTTTGATAACTAGACTAGATCTGGTTTTTCATGGCTCAATGTCACCGACTCGATGACTTGCTATAAATAGTCATGGTGTTGTGTTCATTGCTAACCACAGCCAACACTTTCATCCAACACCAATTCCTCTGACACTCTGACACTAATCTTCTAGTAATCTTTTTCTAACTAATAATTAACATATACACTATGTCGGAAGAGAGGCACCACCACCACCACGGTCTGTTCCACCGCCACAAGGAGGAGGAACAACCTCCTCCTGTCGAGGAAACCGTTTACTCTGAAACCACCGCCACCGATTCTTACACTGACACCGGTTACGGTGGTCAACAGACTGGTTACGGTGGTCAACAGACTGGTTACGGTGGTGACTACGGTGGCGATAAGCCTAGCTATGGAGGTGGTGGTTATGGTGGCGATACCACCGCCTACGGCGGTGATACCACTGCTTATGGTGGTGATAACACCTATGGTGGTGGTTCCGCCTATGGCGGTAATCAGCCTAGTTATACCGATACTACCACTGAAACCGTAGGTTATGCACAGACCACCGATGAGTTTGATCAGGCGCCCAAGGAAGACTATGAGAAGGAGGAGAAACACCACAAGCATCTTGAGCATGCTAGTGAGCTTGGTGCCTTGGCTTCTGGTGCCTTTGCTCTGGTAATATATTTGTGTTCTTCGAGGTTGCTAAGTCACTCTTTTATGTTTAGTAGATGTATAAGGTGATTTTCATGAAAACCATCACGGATTAATTTTATCATGACAGAACTTCACTACCTGCGATTTGTATTTGCTTCACCGTAAAAAAAAGTGTAAAGAGAATCCCCGGTCCTTGAATTGGTCAACGAGAGAGAACCATGTTCCAGCTATATAATCTATGGTTCTGCTGAATCGGATTCGATCAAGGATATTATGCTTTTCTAGTAAAGATAAAATTAAAGGATACACCAGCTGTTAGTCATGGACATGCCATGATTATTTAGGTGTATACACCCATCACAATAATTCATTGGACTTTTTATCATAATTGTCAGAGTCACCTTTCTGTCGGAATCTAATGGTAAGAAAATTGAAGCTAGCATGGATCAGATTAATCACATGTCATGTAAGAAGCACAAGTTCTATGTCCTGAAAAATAAGTCATCAAAATCAAGTTACTGATGTTCGTGTGTGCACATCTACTGATTTTGGACTATGCTATGTGGTTGTAGTATGAGAGGCATGAGGTAAAGAAGGATCCGGAGCACGCCGGTAGGCACAAGATAGAGGAAGAGGTGGCAGCGGCCGTGGGCGTCGGTGCCGGTGGGTTTGCTTTCCATGAGCACCATGAGAAGAAGGAAGCTGAAGAGGAGCTGGAGGAGACTGAAGGAAAGAAGAAGCATCACTTCTTCTGATCAATTTCTACATCTTTTAACTCCAAATATATGCATCAGATCGGATCTCACAATAATAGATCGTCTTGGTTTGCTTGCAGTTCGATCGATCTGTGTATTTTTCCTTGTTTTTCTTTTTTCATGGTGCTGGTGTGTTGCTGGTTCTGTTAATTATACTTGAACTACTGCGTTATGCTGTAATTTCCCTGTCTGAGCCTCTTTTGTGTGTCTCGTTGTCTTGTATTTCCTTCCTTGCCGAATCTTTTGGTTCGGTTGAGTGTAATTGATAATTATGTTTGTATGAATGAAAGTTTTCTTGTATTACTGCCTCATCATGAAATACAAAACAAAATAAATCAAATAAAAACAATAAAACAAAAACAAAGAAAATTTTCTTGTATTACTACCTCATCATGAAATACAAAACAAAATAAATCAAATAAAACAAAAACAAGAAAAAGAAATACTATATCCTTATGGCACATCTATGTAAATATGTAATATTATAGTCACTTTCTTTTATTGATAAATTTAATATTTATTGTGTGTGTTTAGAATAATCATATTTTTTATTGATAAATTGAGATTAATGGGTCCATACTAACCCTAAAGGTTAATATATATGTTGGGGCTATAAAAATATTAAAAAATATATATTGATCATCTATTCTAGATATGGTTGAAATTAGTAGTTAAAAATGTTTGTTTCACTGCATCAAAACACATGATCAACCATGAACAAGCAACCCTAACGATAACGTGTCAAAAACCCTCACAGATAGCAAAGTAAAAAAAAAAACAAGCCACTAATAAAGTACTACAGTTTGATTTGTTAATCTCAATTTGTGTCGACCCTAGAGAAAAATATTGTCTGCAAACCCATAAAAAAATATACAAATAAGTCCCTTTTTGTATAGAATTGTTAATTAAAGATATCTAGGTCAAAAATATATTTTTAACTTAATCTAATTCTAAAAATATTTTAAACATAAGAGATAAATATCTAAATTTGGAGTCTTGAGCCCATTTTCAACAATCTCCATCTTATTCGAGAGTCTGATATACACAAGTCGTCTAATTGAATATAGTCATCTCGTCTGAGAATAACATTCATTGGAATCTTGATATTCAGAAAGATATTCAATCTGTCTTCCTGGATCAGTTCTACCTCTTAGACTTCATCGAATCTCTTAGGAAGGTTTTTGTGAGTTTATTGATTTGTTTATTCAGTAGAGGTTAAGGAAGTGCTAGGAGTGTTGGTCATATTGAAAATAAAAGCATGATTTCACAAGTTTGAGAGAGAAATCAAGAAAGTGTGTTTGCAAAAATTACGGTTTAGTCGGTGATTGCAATAGAGTAAAGTTCTATTTCGCAGTACATTGGTTGTTAGAGAGAGTGTGTGTGCTTAGAGAGTGATATAGAATGCTGTAAAGAGTTTTAAGGTCTCAAAGTGATTGGGTATTTATTGGATACAATGTGTAACCTTTTGACAACTAGATAGTCATATGCTCTTGGAACTAAGTATCATATTTTATTTCTATCAAACTCATTTAACTCTTTTTGTATTGTATCTGTCCAATTTGCATCTCCTAAGGCCTGGTTGATCGTCTTTGCTTCTGTCACGCCCTAAGATTTTCTATCCAATACCTGCTAGACACGTGGCATTACCGTCGTTCCAAAATTTCTTTGAACCAAGACGACAAGAATACAAGGGGTTTAAGTGTCAGAAACATAGGAACTAGAAATAAATATCCAACTTACACTGTTTTCTATTACATGAAAATCAATATCTAGAAAGAAAAAACAATGTTACAAGAAGCCGAATCCATTCATCTCTGCTAAGTACGGACTCTTTCTCGAACCTTTATTCCCTGAAACGAACACGTAACCGTGCGATCGAAAGCCCAGTAACACAGGATACATGTCAATCTCAGGGGTCTTGCATGCTTATTATATCATACATTTCCCATGCACAAATAATATGCAATGCAAGCAACACCAAACAATCATATGCCAGTTGAGAATATATGTATGTAGCTATATATACGTATAGTATAAGGACTCAAGTTAATCGAGTTATCTTTGTTTCGTTCACCTTTGTCTTTATTAAAGCTTTTAGGGCTTTTCCGCGTTTCAAGTCATATCATATTTATTTCGTGATTTTTTTACAAGTTTATGACATGGGAGGAGTTACCACAAAAATTTCAGTTATTACCTAGTATAGCCGTACCAGGAATAATTAAACAAGCAACATGGTCGCTGCAGTCGACCCAAGACGGTTAATAATAACCAAACACGGTTATCAATTGATGTCGCTGCGTGCACGCGAAGGGGTTTATCACACCTTTCTTAGCTAATCCAGTACTCATAACTCTCCCAATCATTATCATTTACAAGAATTTCTTCATGTTCAAGTTTTCAGTATTCTCAAGCAGGTTACATGAAATTAACCCATTTAATTTCATGTTTAACAAGATTTATCAAAATTTTCAAGATCAGATCATGAAATTAATTATATTAATTTTCATGTACAGCACGTGACTGTCACAACATGTATATTTCGAGATTTTTAAGCATATATCATGAAATTAATTACATTAATTTCCATGTACAGCAGGTGACTGTCACGGCATGTATATTTCAAGATTCTCAAGCATATATCATGAAATTAATTATATTAATTTTTCATGTACAGCAGGTGACTGTCACAACATTTATTTTCTCAATTGTCATTTTAAACGATACTCGGGGATAATGGAAATAATTCCATTTATAAGTAATCAGGTCAGATATTTTCGTAACATTTTTTAGAATTCACCAGAGTTAATAGTTCGTTACAAAAATAATAATCAGCACCAGATACATACATCAATAACAAGCAATAATCAGGAATCGTTATTAAACTCTATAATATTCAACAGGTTGTATCGTTATCCTTTTAAAAAAGCAAATCAAGACAATCAAGCATATCTAGCTTTTACTCATTTATTTATCATGCAAGTAGGTGATCAAACAATCACACAAATCAAGTCACGCATACACAATTTAGGGTAACGATGTGTGTTACCTCGTCATGATTAAAATCAAAAGATAGCTCAACCGTTGTGCCTAATCTTGCTCCTGCGTATCAACTGTACCTACAATATCCACACGTTCTACATAAGTATCACTCATATCTTTGTGCGCAACAAATATTTGCACACACATATACTCAAATAATGAGATTATGCATATAAAATTATAATCTAATGTACAGGGGAGATCCTTTCCCCTTTCTCCTCTATTCGAACCCATCCCAACCAAGGCCGAGATTGGGAAATGCGAGGGACAAAAGTCGAGCAGTCAACCCCGGCCGTTTCCATATGCCCCGACGTCGGGAAAGGTTAATCGGGGTCGGGTGTGGCCGAATTTGTGTGCAAGGAGGTTATGGCATTTTGGGATCTCGGGGCGAGATTCGTTCGTTGCTATTCATGGAGGGTTGGAGTCCAGACGAGGTGAAGTTCAGTGCCGATCGTCGAGGACTCCAGCGGGGATGGGTCTCCGATTTCAAGCGCTGTCATCAGGGATGGGTCTCCTGGCGGTGACTACGGACAAGGGAGGGCGACGGGGCTGGGGAACGGAAAGGGGTGACAGGGTCGGGGACGGCTGGGGTTTCAGGAAGCTTCGTCGGGTCGGGAGTTGCCGAAATCCGGCCTAGTTACGTTGGTTATAATACGAGAAGAATGTATAAACAAAAACGAAATCGAAACGAGAGACGATATCTTATCCCTTCACGGTCTTTGTTCTCCTCGGAGGCTAGGTCAAAACTTGTGAGGCCAATAAATTGTGAAAATAATTATATCGAGGCGGTTGAGATTTTCGCGGGATTATTGCTTCGTTCAAAGATATCTTACTATATTTAAAATATATGCTTCCTTATTGAGAATATTTCAGGATATTACATCTTTCCCTCCTTTCAAGAAGTTTCGTCCTCGAAACTTGATTAAAGTAAAGAATAGAAGCTTACTTGAGAATAAGTAGGGGTATCGCTTCCTCATATCCTCTTCGAGCTCCCATGTTGCTTCCCGTATGGTATGGTTAGTCCATCGTACCTTTACCTGACACCTCTCTTCGTTTGAGCATTTTTACCATGTGATCCACTATTTCCTCCGATCTTTCTTCATAGCACAGATTCTCATCGAGTCTCACTTGCTCATGTTGAATCACGTGCTTAGAGTCAGGTTCATATTTCCTCAACATAGACACATGGAAGACATTATGCATGCTAGCTAACCCTACCGACAATGCCAACCAATAAGCCACTTCACCAATCCTTTCAAGGATTTCAAACGGCCCTATGTAACGAGGATTGAGTTTTTCTTTCTTCCCAAACCTCATAACACCCTTGGTAGGTGAAACCTTCAAGAAAACATGATCACCAACTTGAAACTCTAGTGGCCTTCTTCTCACGTCTGCATGGCTTTTTTTATGATGACGATCCACACTCCCAGAAGTCTTCATGGGGAGAAAGTGAGCAGACTTCGTCAGTCTATCCACTATCACCTATATTGAGTTCATACCATGAACTGTAGGCGATAGTCCTATAATAAAGTCCATGGAAATCGAATCCCATTTCCATATCGGTATCTCCAAGAGCTGTAGTAACCCTCTTAGTCTTTGGTGCTCGATCTTTACCTATTGACAGGTAATATACTTGGCTACGAAGTCAACAACCTCCTGTTTCATGTTACTCCACCAGAAGCATTTGCGAAGATCTTGATACAGCTTGTTGCCTCCTGGGTGTGCGGAATACATTGTCTGATGTGTTTTCTCAAGGATTTTCCGCTTAAGTTCCTTATTATTCGGGGAACACAATCTTCCTTGGAATCTCAAAGCTCCATCTTCATGGACAATGAATCCAGGTGCCTTTCCATCTTGAACTCCTTTTCTGATTAGTTATATCTGTTAATCACCCCTTGAGCTCGCAAAATCTCCTCATGCAAAGTGGACTGGATTTGCATATACCCTAGAAAACCTGTAGGAGGCTCGGAGACCACTGTAATGTTCAACTTACAGAAGTCTTCAAATAACTTGTCTTATGTAATCATCAACTTGTTAAGACTTCCTTCTGTCCTTCTTGACTGACGGGCTCAAAGCATCAGTTACTTCTGTCCTTCAATAACTCAAGCCATCTTCGTTGCCTTATGTTCAACTCCTTCTGAGTGAAAATATACGTTCAAAATCTTTCCAAAATATCGGGAGTCTACTCCTTTCCATGAAGGTAACCAATAATACGCCTTCTTATGTAATCACTGGATTCTAAATCAAGAAACTCTAAAGTCGATTCCATGAGATCATAAGTTGATATCCTCGAGTCAAATATCAAAGAATAGAACATCCATTACATCATCACATGTCATGATCTTTTAAGCACAAATCTAAGGAATCATCAAGAATATGTCAACAAAAGAGATTGACTCAACCACTTAGGATCATCCCATGAAACATATCACCAAAATCACCAGTTTCTTGCTTAACACGTATATGGTCAAATTCCTACTCATAACTCTACCTTGGATTGTTTTTCTTATTACTATCCCATGTTCCTTTCTTAAACCCATGCTCTGATACCACTCTGTAACGGCCCGGCCATCGGGTTGTTACCAAGAAACACTTTCCAGGCTCAGGACTAACCCCACACACCAACACTAATCATTTTAGTGTGCTTTGTCCTCACTTACAAACACCCTGAGAAACTTCCCAGGAGGTAATCCATCCCAGCATTACTCCACGTCAAGCACGCTTAACTGTGGAGTTATAAAGTGATGGGCTACCGAAAAAGAAGGTGCACCTTGTTGGTATAGGTAGTACTATCAAACCATTTAAGCGGGCCCTTACAGGTTCAATTTCTGAGATAAAAGTATGCAGATATGCATTACTTTGTTATAGCTCTTCTCATAGGCACTAGAGCATCTTTTTCACCAATAATTACATCTTGTGTATGAACTTTTATCCATCTTTCTTTTGATTGTATTTCAACGATAGAGGTTTCTTCAAGTTGCTTTTTAATTGTAGTGGACTCGTCCTCAGTTTCATCCTTTTCATTTTTCTCTCCAGGTCGAGACATTTCCTCCTTTATTGTATCATCTGGTTCATATTCTTCAGTCAGTTCCTTATCTATATGGACACACTCTTCATCAAAGATATCAGAAACATGAGAAGAACTACATATTTCATCAAAAGAAACATGTACTGATTCTTGTACAAGTCCTATTGTTTTGTTGTATACTCTAAATGCTTTACTTGCAGTAGAGTATCTTAGAAAAATTTCTTGATCAGACTTGGGGTCAGACTTTTCTAGAGGTTGTTTCTCATTGTTATGAATGTATCATTTGCTTCAAAAAGCATGAAATATTTAACACTTGATGTCTTTCTTTTTTATAACTCATAGGGGTTTTCATGTAATGTTCGTGGATAAGATACTTATTTAGGATTCAAGGAGTGTTTACTGTCTATGCCTAATAACTCTTGGATAATTCTGCATTTAGTAACATTGTTCTAATTGCCACAATAAGAGTTCTATTTCTTCTTTCAACAATTCCATTTTGTTGTGATATTTATGGTGTTGAAAATTGGTGCTGAGAATTATCTGCATCTAAAAGCATGAAATATTTTTTTTCCTCTTAGTATTTATCCACATCATATTAATCAAATTTTGTGTCTTGATCACTCTTAATGGCAATCAAATTAGTACCTTTTTCATTTGGTATCTATCTCATAAATTCAGTTAGTAAACTACGGGTTTCACTTTTCTTGTACAGAAATATTATCCAAGTATAATTTGAGTAGTCATCCACAATCATTAGGGTATATATCTTTCTACTTATCTTTTCCACTTCAAATGGATCAAATAGGTCTTGAAGGAGTTTAAGAAATTGAGTGGATCTTAGAAATTTATGGGTTTAAAGCTTGACGTGTTCTGCTGCCATGTTGATAGGATTTTCACAGTTTTATCCTTTTTGAAATTGATTTGGAGTAAATCCTTTATCAAGTTGTTTGAGGAAAAGTTTTTCCAAGGTTTTGAAATTCAAGTGAGGTATTTCACTTATGTCATAACCAATTTATGTCCTCAGATTCATTTATATAAAAATATATGATCCATACAGACTGTGATATATTGAAGTCTGTTCCATAGATATTTTTTTTCTACAATCTATCAGTTTGACTTTATTAATTGCTTTGTCTTATACTTCACATGTCTCATGTGCAAAGGATATTTCATAATCTTTATCACATAATTGATTTATGGATAATACATTATGTTTTAGACATTTTACATATATCACATCTCTAGAGATCAGATAATATATATCAAAGGTTCGATAACCTTTAATTTTATCAATCTTACCTCCTCCAAAAATTATAAGAGAGCCTTCTTGTTTCTATATTTCGTGAGTAAGCTTTTATCCCCTATCATATGTCTTATGTATCCACTGTCCAGATATCATATTTCATTGTAATGCTCCTATTAGATATTCAATGTTCCTATTTGGTCCCTATATACATGGGTCGTGATTAGTTAGTCTTAGGTACTCATATCTTGGTAATTTTCTTGTGTGGGAACCTATATTCAAAGGCTTTGTGACCTGACATACTACATTTATAACATGTGATCTTTGATCGTGTTATCTTCACAATCCTATTTGGTCTAAGATAACCTTTATACTACATACTACAGTTGTAGAAGGGTTGGTGATATGGTCTCCTCGATGCAATAATGGAATTGTAGTTTCATCTTATATAATTCGGTCATATTATGGTGCAGTATAGTTAAAAGTAATTGTAATACCCCATGAAAATATTTAAATGGTTTGATTATACTAATTATATCAATTAGATATATCTTTTTTTCGATAACTCATTATTTTAGAATTCCGGAGTCAAACGTGGTTAATGTGAAATAATATGAGACTAGTTTTTAACCTGAAATAATATGGGATACGCTAAATTAGTTTCCCCATAAAAAATATTAACATAGATAAAATGATTAGTGGTGGATCCAACAAAAGCAATTTCTTTTTAGTTTTTTATTTTTTTTTCTTCATTTTGTGTCTGTCGTGGCAGTCGATGGATCTTCGATCTTCAAGATCTATTATGAATTTTAATCAATGTAGACCCATCTCATTCGTTTACAAACCAGCACCACGGGCTAATCTAAATCTAAGTATTAATTGTATATGTAATTCTTGACCCATGCTTCAAAACCTAACAACAGTGACATGTAAATCCACTAATAGTGACCGACCACGTCTAATAGTGACCGACCACGTCTAATAGTGAATTTTGCATATGAAACTTCTCACATCCATCCATCCACTAATAGCACTTCCACAATTCCCAAGTTTTTCCCGATAAAAACCCACCATCAATTTCACAAATCCAAATACGGAGTAATAAATTTCTGTTGAAAATTTTCTCTTTTGTGTGCCGTTTAGGTTGGTTCACTCCACTTGGACCATAACAGCACAGGCACAGCCCCAGGACATTTTCCCAATCTTTTGCTTTCTCCCTCAATTCTATTCTATCTGTTATCTGTACATGCACTTGCCTTGATCTCCTCTTCATTCTTCTCCTTCTCTTTAAAAAAAAAAAAACCTTTGCTTGTTGAGTTCCTCAATTTTGCTGTTGATTGAGGGGGAAAAAAGATAGATGGCTCTTTGTGCTTCCTCCTTTTCTGGTGCTCATTTGGCTGGAAGAGTTGGTGTTGGTGGGGATTTGTTGAGACCAGTTTATTCTCCTACCCAGAAATTGTGGAGCATAATGGATCTACAGCATCATGCGAAACTTAAGGTTTGTCTTCGGTTTTGTGTGTGTTTGTTCGAATGTATCAAGAACCTGGTGATTTCTGTGATAACGGGGAATACCCACTTGTTTGCTTTTTTATTTCTTTGGCTTTTTTGTTTCATTTGGGAACTGGGCATTGATCGTATCTTCTAGTACGAGGAAGGTAAGCGACAATCATTTTGGCCAAGGTTTGGAACACTCTTCCTCTCATCCATTGTTGATTTGAGGTAGTTATCATCAAATCAGTTCAGTCGGTGGGAAACAAACTGTTGCAAGGGACAGCGTTTCGAAGAGATTGCAAAGGCAATTGTCAGTAGCATTTCTCTTTCGGGTAATTGGCCTCTGGTGTACTGTTTCTGGAATGATGGCATAGAGCCCCGAATTTCAGAGAAGCATTCCAAGTTTTTTTTTTGTTAATTGTCTAACGGCCTTGTAAACTTTTAGTTAAAAAAAAAAAAAACTGAAGACATTGTGGTAAATTGTGATGGTTTTGATTGATTTTCAGCAGGTAAAGAAGAGAGCATCTGGGGTTCGTGCGGCACTTGCTGAAAGAGGAGAATATGAGTATCCCTCTGAGAGACCACCGACTCCACTTTTAGACACCATCAACTATCCAATTCACATGAAAAATCTCTCTATTAAGGTACTTAGCTCAGGTTATATGATTTTTGGGCTATGCTGACCTCAATTTTGCTGCAAAACTGGTATACATTCTGCTGATACGTATAACATTACCAAAAAAGAAAAAAGAAAAAAAAAGGTATCAACATTACCGAAGATTTCAGTCATGTATGTGATGATGGGAAAAAGGGTCATCTGTTATATATTGATAATTGATTGGGCTTTGTCGGCGCACTTGAATTGATCCTGACGTAACAGGAATCTTTGGATACATATTTATGTGGTTTATTTGAGCCTAGAGTATTAAACATGAAGGAATGAGTCACATTACAGGAACTTAAACAGCTGTCGGATGAACTGCGGTCCGATGTGATCTTTCATGTTTCTAGAACTGGGGGACACCTTGGATCAAGTCTTGGTGTAGTCGAGCTTACGGTGGCTCTTCACTACGTGTTCAATACTCCGCAAGATAGGATTTTATGGGATGTCGGTCATCAGGTCCTAATTCTTATTCAAGATCCTGTCTCATTTCACCGGAATATGAACATTTTGACCACAGTTGAGGGAATCACGTGTTATATTGTGTCCGATTTGGATTTTCGCAGACTTATCCTCACAAGATACTCACCGGGAGACGATCCAAGATGGGTACAATAAGGCAGACAAATGGCTTGGCTGGTTTCACGAAACGTGCAGAAAGTGAATATGATGCCTTCGGTGCTGGCCATAGTTCTAACAGTATCTCGGCAGGCTTGGGTAACTCCTTTTTCATGAGATTCTGTGTTCTAAATTGTATTGAAGTGGATCACATTGAATTTTCGAGTTTGACAGGTCACATCTGGTTTTATTCTTCACTGGCATGGTTCAGCCCGTGAAGAAAACATTTCATAATTCTTTTGAACATGTTAACCTTGAGAAGAGAAAACAACATTTAGAGATTCCCCATTCCATTAGTAAAATTAGGTATCTGGGAACATATATTCAAATATTAAGCGAAACACTAAAGTGCAATCTTATAAGTTATTCTATCATCAACTTAGAAAAAAAATCTATTTTAAGCTATTTAGCCATGCTGACTCCACTGTATAATCATACTTGCATATAACTGACTAATCTTACTCTTCCTATGGATAGGTCGTCATTCATTTATGTTCAAATTAGATCATGAGGAAACTTTGTGAACATGGATAACAAACCTGGAACATTTTATATTGATTATTGAAATCCTGTTTTCTTAGATGGTAAAGTTCAGATGGTCTTTTGGAATGTGATAATTAAGATAATCTTTTGGCCAAATAGGTATGGCGGTGGGCAGGGACCTGAAGGGCAAAAAGAATCATGTAGTTGCTGTCATTGGTGATGGTGCCATGACAGCAGGACAAGCTTATGAGGCCATGAACAATGCTGGATACTTGGATTCTGACATGATAGTTATCCTCAATGATAATAGACAAGTTTCTTTACCAACAGCTACTCTAGATGGCCCTACACCTCCTGTGGGAGCTCTAAGCAGCGCTCTCAGTCGGCTGCAATCGAACAGGCCTCTTAGGGAACTTAGAGAGGTTGCTAAGGTAATTATGTTTGAGATCAGGTCAAGTACAAACTCCATTAGACTCATCATATTGGATGTCCAAAAAGACTTAAGTTTCCTTTTGACCTGATGATCGCAGGGAGTAACGAAGCAGATTGGTGGACCCATGCATGAGATTGCAGCGAAAGTGGATGAGTATGCACGTGGATTGATCAGTGGGTCTGGATCAACTTTGTTTGAAGAGCTGGGACTCTACTATATCGGCCCCGTCGACGGCCATAACATGGATGATCTTGTTGCTATACTCAAAGAAGTTAAAACTACCAAAACAACGGGCCCAGTGCTTATCCATGTTGTTACAGAGAAAGGAAGAGGATATCCTTATGCCGAGAAAGCTGCAGACAAGTATCATGGTATGTACGTGATTCCAATCCCAAAGGAATCAGATTTTTTACTATTAGAAGTAACTCTAATCAATTTCATGTTTCTAACACGTGTAGGAGTGACTAAGTTTGATCCAGCCACGGGAAAGCAATTCAAAAGTCGTTCCACAACTCAGTCTTATACAACTTATTTTGCTGAGGCTTTGATTGCTGAAGCAGAAGTCGACAAAGACATTGTTGCTATTCATGCTGCCATGGGAGGTGGAACTGGGCTGAATTTGTTTCAGCGTCGTTTTCCTGCTCGTTGCTTTGATGTTGGTATTGCCGAGCAACATGGAGTGACTTTTGCGGCTGGTCTTGCTTGTGAAGGTCTTAAACCATTTTGTGCAATTTACTCCTCTTTCATGCAGAGGGCTTATGATCAGGCAAGCTGATAGATTCTTCCCCAATAAGTAAAATACTCTTTATCCTTCCATATTTTCCACATATACGAATGACATAGGAAAGTGATTGATCAACATTAACCATCTAAGGCTTTTTGGGCATTCTAGTTTTGGTATCTCTCTTTTTCTTTCTATAGCAAACTTGCCCATCCCATCTCATGCTGGATATGAAGCAAACCAACTTCATGGTCGTTCTGATAATGTTTTAGGTTGATGTTGCTGCAGGTAGTCCATGACGTAGACTTGCAAAAGATACCAGTGAGGTTCGCCATGGACCGTGCAGGTCTAGTTGGAGCGGATGGCCCAACACATTGTGGTGCATTTGATGTCACTTTTATGGCTTGCCTTCCTAATATGGTGGTGATGGCTCCTGCTGATGAGGCCGAACTCTTCCACGTGGTTGCGACCGCTGCTGCCATTGATGACAGACCTTCCTGTTTCCGCTACCCAAGGGGCAATGGAATTGGTGTTCCTTTACCACCTGGGAACAAAGGAATCCCCCTTGAGGTATATGGAACTTTGATCTTTACAGTAAATCGCTTATTTTTATTTTTTTAGTATTGTTATTCTTTTTTATTTTTTTTTGTAATGTATAGATTGGAAAAGGCCGTATTTTGTTAGAAGGAGAAAGAGTGGCGTTATTGGGATATGGAACTGTGGTCCAAAGTTGTCTGGCTGCAGCGGGTTTACTTGAAAACCGTGGCTTACGGTTGACTGTGGCAGATGCACGCTTTTGCAAGCCGTTAGATCATGCTCTCATTAGGAGCCTGGCGAAATCACATGATGTATTGATAACTGTAGAAGAAGGAGCTATTGGAGGGTTTGGCTCTCATGTGGCTCAATTCATGGCTCTTGACGGACTCCTTGATGGAAACTTAAAGGTAATAAACCTTCTCTATCTGTTGTCGAGTTTGTTAAGCATTAATCTTGGGTGCTGCATTACATGATTAGCCAAAAGTTTTACTGAAATTTGATTTCTGTGAAATAAGTTCATCGACATCTTGAATTTTTCGAAATGCATTTTCTTCTTGGTGACTTCTTGAAAGGAGTGACTCAACGGAAGTGTAGAACCATGTTTCTTACTAGCAAAAATAAGATTTACTTTAGAAAGCGCTATGATTCCCCTCTCTCTTAACAGAAGATTTACTTTGAAACATCCTCTATACATTGTGTTTTTTATTCTTCTGTGTTTCTGCTGCGTTTTGTTTTCATCACTGTCAGTGTACATGGACTAATGAATTCCTTCCGACCTTGGTGCAGTGGAGGCCGATGGTTCTTCCTGATAGGTACATAGATCATGGTTCACCCAACGATCAGCTTGCCGAAGCAGGTCTTACAGCATCTCACATTGCAGCTACAGTGTTCAATATCATCGGAAAGAATAGAGAAGCTCTTGAACTTATGCAGTAAAGGCGATTACTTTTAAATCTTGGCTCCATGACATTGGCTACGCTTGTTGTCAAGGACTGTGCAAATGAATCTGATACTCCTTGGCATTGGAAACAATGTTCTTATATCGGTGATGAGTTAATGCGTCACGGGAACAAAATTGTGTAATTGCGGTTGCATAGTAGTGCATTTGCATACTTGCATCTGCTCAGAAAAAACCCGAGTCTAAGAATAATCACCAAAGAAAAGTAAAAGAAACCTTTGATTTTGGAGATAACTTTGGCGACATTTCTTTCACATGCATTGCAGTGCATCCAAATGACGAATTCTACTTCGACCACCTACACGGGCATTGATACAATTGAGGAAGATCAAAGATCAAAAATAAAATAAAGAAAATTCAATCACGTTCAGGGGATTACCCCTTGAACTTCGTCGTCTATTCCCCCATTTGTAACTTGATCGCTTTGATAAATATTCTATAGGAAGATAGAAACGCTGCAGTCTATCAAATCGAACTCGATCTGCGATTAACTCTGGTGGTGTAGGGCAGAGAGAACTACCAGAGATGGAAGATTCTGGTGTTGTCTGCGAATGGTAGTTAATTCTGTTACCAGAAACATTCATAACCGATTTTGTTTTTTGCAAAAAAACCAAAAAAGAAAAAGAAAAGAAAAGGAGCAACTATCATGAGCTGACATGGGTAAGGGAAAATCGGCCATTTGAGTTCATCATTCATCCGGATAAAACATGTTTTCCAATAACTATATATGTATTTATAAAAACATACAAAAATCTAAGATTTGATATTTCGAATATACTGTAGTTTTCAAACAACTCCACATATTTCATAAACTCTTAATATTTGATACTCCCTCTCTTTTTTGGGATGTGTCATAATAATTCCAACATTATCTTATTTCAAAATTTTTTATCTAAAAAAATATAAAATCAATCAAAATCAGCTAGTATATCATTCATTATTTTTTCTCACAATTGCTACAATATCCTACTATCACTAGAAAATATTTTTTCTTCATCAAATTCAACAAAAAATTAACATATATAAAATCTCATATCGATTAATTTATAATAAATTATTGTGACATCACATCAACACAAAGCATTCCGAATTGGCCATGTAATAACCAAAGAGAAGCATACAGATTAGGTCACCAGTAATTATTCAGCAAATTATATCCAAGTGTCATAGAATTAAACAGAACCGCGATTTGCTTTTTCACGCCAGACCATTTGCATTAAGACACTAACAGAATGTTCCCTGTCAGTTGTCCCCTACCTCGTTCCAAAGCATCATATCAATTTGCTTTCGCTGATCTTATGCGATAAATTTTTCTTCCTATTTTTATTATTCAATACACTCTATTATATCCTATTTATATCCCATTATACATATAAAAAAGATAAATACAATATTACTCTTCATTTAAAAAAATACTGTTTATTTTTTCTTATTTTACAATTTTACACATTCCAACATACTTTTTCAACATCACATATTTTATTTTTTCATTCATACATATATCTTATTTTACCATATCTAATATGACTGTTTAGACATTGCTATACTTCTTCGTATCTATGTTCCTGTCTACTAAAAAAAGGGTAACTCCAGCGATAGACCGCTCAGCAGTGAGCAACTAAAGTTTCCAGAACTGTAAGTTTGGCCTAAGAGGAAAAACAATGCATTCTCAGTTCTACGTCAACTTTTAATTTTCCAGAACCACCTTTTGCATTCCTTTCACGTAACACGGTCCAACAAGTTGAGCTCCATGGAATTCATTTCCTTTCAACATTCACTAATCTTCCTAATTGATAACGCGGCAATTCTTCCTTATTTCTCCATTCTGACCTATAAGTATACTAATCTTGCCCATCTTCATAATTGAAGTAGCGAAATTTGTGAAGAAATATTCAGGATCCGTCATCATGTTTACATAAACGGTAGAACGTGGGTCCGTGATGAGTGCCGCATCAGACACGAAGAGTCCCTTGTTGTTCAGCACAGCTTGATAATAATGGTTGTTGAAGTTAAGCGAGTTCCTGGGATCCATATCCACTGTGACGTTGGGGTTGACATTTATCGGACACATTGCCTTGAGGTAATTCGCATAGGTTGGATTCAGGGAGGGATCCATGTCTCCTACTCCGGTGAAGTTGTATATCCTTGCTGAGAATTTCGCACAGTGTGCCTGTCCTATGGTATGTGCCCCTGAAAAAACAGAAGCAGCAATCAGGCAACCTAGTCAAGGCAACCATAGAGAGCAGAAAAGGGATAGACAATTAAATGTTACCATTTGACATTGACCATACAACGACTATGAGATTGCAAGCTTTCACAGATTTATAGCGGGCACGGTTAGCCACATCAAGGAGCATGTCAATGCAGGCATAAAGGTAGACGGCTTTGCCTTTTCAAATAAAGCTGGGTCATTATTTAAAAGAAGCACCTCGAACAAAAAAGAAAAAAAAAAAGCAGGAATGATCAATCACATCGAAAACTAAGAGTAACATTATGTTGCTGGACTCGATGGTTCTCAGATTTGTCACCAGGATCATACTCACGGGGAATACTATCTTAAGCAGCAGCATAAGCATGGCGACACACAACACTACGAAAGTGGGCTACTCTGAATTCCTTATCAAACCACGCAAATATACAGAAAAAGTAAAAACATATTATTTGTTTTTGATATTTTATCCTATATCTTTCTGTTACATTCAGTGAAGTGCAAAAATCAAAAAACCATATCAGGCACATTCCTGCGACATGCCCACACCCCATACGCAAAATCTCAGAAAAAGACAAGTACAAAAAGTGACAGATATCAGATTCAGGAGGGTGATGGGTCTCAGATTCCAGAAATATCACAAAATTTGAGTTTACTTCTGCGTCTTGAACATAGATAGTACTCCCTTCGTTAAATTGAAAAGTTTTAATCCGGGAATTTAGGGGTGTATTGAATTGAATAAGTAATGTGAGTGTGTGAGAGAGGGGTGAGGAAAAAAAAGAAGGAAAAATTATGATGAGACAGATTGTTCTGATATAAAATAGAAATATTTTGATAATTTTATATGAAAAAATTTTCAAATAAAGAAACGATTCATTTATTTTGAATCGTTTCAAATAAAGAAACAATTCATTTGGGACAGGTAGAGTATCTAACAACCAACTTAGAGGCTGTTCAAGTAATTACCGGGACCCAGCTTGCTTCCCTATGGTCATAAGTTTTCAGGTCTTAAATAGATTTGAATCTGAAGAATACTCTACTCTGTGAGCTATGCAGCTAACTATCTCATGCCAATTGCATGTCTTCCAGTGCCTATGACAGAGGGTATTAATAGCAAATTACTTCTGCAATAACTATATGTGCTGGTATAGGAAGCATGTAGCGAGATGTTGTACGCATGGGAGAATCCCTACATGTCCATAAATCATTCTCCTTGTACCATTTTCAGCACATGGGAGAATGCATATTTTGCATGTTTCAGCAATACATGGATATGAAAAATATCTGTGCAACACCTAGCAACTTGGTGCAGCCTCAATAATGCCCCTAATGTTTTGTCTATGAACAGTTTTTCTGTATCAAGTATTTTTCAAGCTAACATAAATCGATCGAGGTACCGTTTATCTCGTTCGCAAAAAAAAAAAAAAAAAAAAATGCTTATAAATACTTGTGGATTATAATTAATAAATTAGCCAATATCTACCTTTAATAAATTAAAAAAAAAACTTTATCTGATCTGGTGCTTATAGGCTGAAAAGCAAGTTACAGCATATTATCAGACCAAACAAAGGAAATCATGGACAAGGAGGAGAAGCAAAATGCACACCACAGGCCACACTAATTCGAAACGTCAACAATATTATGCTACCAGCATTCAGCATTAGTTGAAGCAGTTAGTGGATAAAAACCCAGTCTTCGACCCTTCAGACTAGGATGATAGGAAAGCCAACGAAAGGTAGCGTGAGATTATGGAAGTGAAACACTACCTGACAAAACAACAAGGTCCATTATATCTAGGCCGTTACTCGCAAATTGTTGCTGTATAACGGAAAAATTTGAAGAAGGTTTTGGCATATCGGCAACAGCCTCGGTCGCAAGTGAAACATTTCCATCTCTCCTCCCAGTGAACACAGGCCATAGAGGTCGCTTATACTGAAAAAGTTCATAGACATGCTAATAAGAAATCTTTCTTGGTGCGTAACTAGTTGCAGAAGAAACCATTCTGATTTTGACAGGATAATTTTTGATAGATATTTGGTAGTTTCAGTACAGGCTTACTTGGTAGGAGACAGCATCCCTAGCTGCCAAAGCAACAATATCAGCACATGAAACTACTCCTGGACATTGTTCTTCAAGGGCAGCTTTAATCTGGTCAATAACGTCAAAACCAGCTAGGGTTTGATTTGGTACAGCATCCTTCTCTGCTGAATTCCCAGGCGTCGAATCTATCAAAACAGAGGCATCACAACCCTGCAAGAAAGTGTTTTAGAAAGAAACTTGAATACTTGACCGGTGCAGTCATAATAGCATCTGTCTTAATAAAATATAAATCATATCATATTTCTAATTGTAAAGCAAGCACATTAAGGTGGAAGATAGTTTCTTGAAACAATAAAACGCAATGGGAATTCAAACAAGTGCGCATATATACAAATAGTAACAATCCTAAGAAAGTATCGACATGATACTACGTGATGATCCCATGTAGACCACAGACTAGCTTTAAGATCAATTTGTTTCTAATATCATTACCCAATGTCAAATCCTCTATCCAATGCCAAAATCTCCGACTCATAGCCTTGAACAGGAGATGAACTCGTATGCAGCTTATGCTATAGAGAAGAAATTGTTCAAGACTGAAAAATAAGCCCAAGATGCTTTTTGCATGAGTGTCGAGGATTCGGTTTTATCAAAAATCTGAACCGAGAATAGAAATCCTACTAATTTATATTTTAATACTCCCTTTCACACGAAAGCCCATAAGGACATGAAGTGTGGACTAAATGATGAAGGTAGAGATTGAATTCGTGATTTCTTATCACAAACTACTCTGATATCATGCCATGAATCAAAAGTTTGAACGATGAGAGAAGATCTATTAATATATATATATTTTGACAATGAGTACCCAACCACCAGAGTAAGCAACTCCTTCCCTATATATATCCAACTCATATTTTCTACTAGATAAATGCAGTGACATTATGTAATTTACTTTACCCTGACAAAACAGTCATGGAAGTGCAGTCTGAGTAGCTTAGCAGCCAACTGTGGGTCTTGAGCAACATTATTCCAGGTGATGCTCCTAACTGTTGCAAGAGCAGAAGGGCAGCTTTGGCTATAAAACATAGGTTGAAGCCCTTCGCCAGCATCATCGGTGCACAGAGAAGCTATAGCAGGGACTAAGATCGTAAGGAGCATGGAATATAATATGGGATTCATTTTATAAATCAGGATGACTCCTCGACAGAAGATTCATATCACATAGATCCCTCGCATTCAAGTACTTTGCTTACTTATATAGAGTATCCTCCTCATAAGGTAAAATTTCTAACTCAATTAATGATGCAAATAATTGAAAATCTACACACAGCCCATTAACCTTTGACAAAGAAAACAATTCATAATGACTAGCAATGCTTTGGTCTTTCACAAGCCGAAAATACAACGCCCAACATTCTAAGACATCATTGTGAAAACTAAATTGCTTTTGATTCTGAAGAAGAGAACTTACAAAGGATCGCAAAAAGTGCTAAAAAGTAACCGTTTATGCTAGTAAATTCTATAGTGGTCTAGTGGAAAACTTGAGATATTGGAGCACTGAAATACATGAAACCCACTTGCTAAAATCTTAATATGAAAATTGACACAAAGGAGGACAAGAGTTAGTGTATCCCACAGCACTGAAAAGTCAAAAGTCATGAAACCAACTGGTTACAATCTTAACAAAGAGAAAAATACCACGTGAATCCATACCATATGAAGTTCAAAAAAGGACCAAAGAGCACTCACATCAGAATCTATTTAACAAATTTCTATTTTGCCGACTCAATCACACAATTTTCACGTATTGCAAAATCTCTATATTTATATCAAAATTTGCATCCGAATCTCAAGCATAATCTCTATATAACATCATAAGAATATTTTTTAGAATATTGTATACAAAGTGGGGAAGTCGAGCTTGGCGAAAAGAGCTGAAAAACGCTTATGATGGAGATTCCACTGCAGTAAAGCTTTTTCACTCAATCTCATCATTTGAATACCATTCAATCTCATCATTTGAATACCCAAAGTTCATAAAACACCCTATTTTGCATACTCCAATGCAAATGATCTAAAACCTTGAAACGTTACATTCCAATATCGAATTCGACATATACTGAGTTTCACTGACGTGAACATAGTTTAAACCAAGGAAAATATAGGATAGACTGCCAAGTGAACCACATATTTGTTAGCTGATTACTGCTATTTGCAGCTACAACAGAGTCAATGGTCTAGGAAGCACACTAATCTAGAAGTAACCTACTTCATCAAGAGCTAAGTTCTGATGCTTATAACTGACCTGGACCAATGACATTTAAAGTTTCGAAAAAATAATTGTTTTCTTATCATCGAAACGACATTAAAAACTTCAGAAAATTCTCCTAGGATAATGATTTTTATAAAATATTCCCTAAATCATACCACATGCTAAAATAATCCCCATTCCATACAATTTCAATTTTTTCCAAAATAAGCACGTGTTCTTTTGTTGACCGCCTCTTTTTTAATTGTCGATCAACAAAACGGAGCATTTTTAACAAATTTCTCATTCCGGATCGAAGAAAGTCATTGTGATCAACAAAGATCTCTGTTCGTAATCGTCATCGTTGATTAATTCGATTCGTTTCAAAAAACGATCGATAATTTCGAATTGATATCATAAATCTCGAGGATTAAGAGTGCGGAGCCGTGGGACAATATTGAGTGCAATGGAGCTCGATCGAATTGAGGAGAAATTGAAGAGATGAGATTAATGCTTCAATGTATGAACATCCAATGGAGTCTTAAGACGTATTGTTTCAATCCTTCAGAAACATTATTTCAAAAATACGCATGTATTATTCTAAATAGTGCGCTTATACTATTCCAAACAGTGCACATGTGTTTCAAATTATGTTGGATACTATCTAATAATTTTTTTCAATTTTATGAATATCATATTATAAATTTGTGTATACACATTCGTATAATCATGTGCATTTGTGTAATCATGTTATTTAAAAAAAAACAGATGCACTGTTTAAATAATACTGATATCCTGTTTGAATGAAACCGCACGCCTGTGCTATATAAACAGCGTCTGAAAATATTTTGAATATGTAAACAAAACAAAGAGTGTTGTTTTTAGTTTATCAATTAACATTGTAATTTTATTTATTTCATTTTATATTTGTTTTAATTCTAAAATAATCACTGATTCATATTCTTATTGTATGATTTCAATTCCCTTTGCAAAATTCGAATAACAAAACTCTAATTTATGAATTTCACATTGTTTTCGTTTGATTTTGTTGTTGAAATAGAGCACCATTCGTGATTAAAGAGTGGAATTGAGTTCAAGTGTGGATTTGAATTGAATTATGGTTTGAGTTGGATTTGAATTTGGATTGATTGAAGTTTGAACGACGCTTTGTCGTTTCACTGCTCCTTGGTTTTTTTCGTTGTTTTAGGGTGGGTTTGTGAATAACTAGAAATTGTATTAGAAAGGGATTTCTTTTTGTAGTTTTAGGGAAAAACCCCTAAAAACTTTGGGTCAGTAAATCACGTTGATCATCTCAGAGTTGCACGCTCAGTACAGCGCGTAATTGGTTTCATACCTGAGATGTAGCACATAAACTCAATTTGAGGACCAACTGTTACTAATGATGAACTGGACCATCCATCAACAAGTGTCACCAAATCTCCTAATTCTTCTTACTTCTCAATGATGTTGAATACTTTCGCGATTCGCATTAGTCAAGATATGAGTATATTTTCTATTGAGAAGTGCTTCGCATATTCCTTCCCTGAGACATGCGTTATCTCAATGCATTTCTGTTTGAGAAGCAATAGATATGACAAGAGTTCATCTATAAACAGAGCAGCATCAATTGTTTGTATCTTGTAAATCATTTCCCATGTATATATAGGACATCCTATTTACTTATTTGAGAATCGCTATGAATCTTTATAGGGATAATTATTTCTCGTATAGGAGTTTTAGTTCCTCTCTTTGCCTCTCTGCATGTATTTTTTTCAAGGAGATATCCCTAAAATTTGGTAGCTCATTACCACCATCATCCTCGCATTTCCTCCAGCAAGATATTAAAGGCACCTGCATTGACTTTATCACCTATCTTATTGCAAAATAAAGGCTCCTGTCGAGATGTTGCAATGCAGTAGGCTAATAGCGTATCTCCTATTGAGATTGTGCACTGTTCTATCTAACACTCTTGATGTAGGACGAGGGAAGAAAAGAGAAGTTAAGATAGATTTAGAAGAGAGAAAGAGAGGATTTAGAAGAGATTAGAGAAGACGGGAAAAATTGGAGAGGGAAATCAACACAATTATATTCTTGTTCATTCAAACTTCAATATTTGATACAATACAATACCATATTATTTTTAAGGATTGAGCAACAAAGAAACAAACTAAAATAAAACAAGAAAATCAAAGCAAAGATCTAAGCATGGATAAATTGCCACGACAAGTGTGATCAAGGAGCACGCCTAAATCTCTATCTTCTTCAAGTCAAAGATAGATTCTTGTGTTTATTGTTCTTGGATTTCTTTCGACTATAGGCGTGCGTGAATTAAAGGAGATGGCCCGCCATCAACTCTACACTACAACCTCTTACTGTATAAGGCAATGCAGAAAAAAGGCAAAGGCCAGATTCTACCTCTCCTGTAAGGATGAGTACGAAAACAAAGAGATTTATATGACACCAGGTACAAATCCTGTCCTTTCTCTTATGACTTTGATGCGGACCAATGAAAGTTCCTCTTACCGGATAGGGTAAATAAGAAGCTTGAATATCAGTGGTTTGTAACCAAGTCAAATCATATAGAAACTTCCTTATTTACTTCATCATGTATGATATATTCAGCGAAAAAAGGTTGAGAACAAATAAATAACCTACTATGTTTATGAGGGTATTCCATAATCCGACAGCTGAGTCCCGGACATTTGCCTTAAAATTTTTAAAAGATCAATCCAGCCGTCTTTCCATTCTTGGATTTAAAATGATCCTGGGACTATTGCATAGATAGCTGAAGCTATAGTTTCCTTTCGTCCATCAATTCAGTATTTTCTTCAGAAAAATAACCCACAAGTTGTGCAGCCCACTAAACTAAAGTCTGCTGAAGACACTAACAAAATATGAATAAAGAGAGAAAAATTCTGCCATGACTATTGATGTCTTTACAATGGACAAAGACCGAGAATCTCCTTACTAAACTAGCTAATAGAAAACAGACAGCAGGACATCAGAAAATGATACGAATCCCTAATAAAATACATAACACAAATACAATTCAATTGTAGGTCCATAATGACTCACTTCAGGAATAATAATCTAACCTTAAAAGGAATTGCGACAAATTCATGATGATTCTGGTGTAGCATGGGAGCAAAACTGTCATTCTGGTGTGATATCTAACAAAACCACATTCAGATAGAGGTCAATTCTAGGAATGTCCGTAATGCGCATAATCTGTGGCTTAAGATGCAATAACCGAAAATTCGCCTGTCATACCACTAGTATATTTATAATTGGAAACGAAGAGGGAAAGTTATCAGGATACCAAAGAAAGGAAGAATCCCAAAACAGGACACACAAATGACACGATCCGTGACCTAATATGCACTTCTAGTTTGAAGTACTACCAAACCAAGGATATGGGCAAACACAAATGTTGCTCCCTTGAATCAAGAATGCTCGAGTCCACCACCATCATAAGAATAGATAACCCAAGGATGAACATGCTATATATCTGGTTTAAAATGTCATTCGGGTTTACGAACTATTCGGTAGATCAAAGAAAAATTCTTCGGGATTTCCTTTTTTGAAAAACATGTTATATATCTGGCACCTCTACAGTCCCCAAATAGGTAGGTGCTGGGCAGTATGAAATTTTATAAATGATAGCCTATGAATGGAGATCAAGTCCCTAATAAACAACAAAATAATCTATTTCTTCAATCTTTACTCTACCTTAGATTCGGCTCAACCAAGCATGAAGTTATTCACAATCCATCGAACAATGAGAAATATCTGATCCATCTACCGCGTCAAAATTCTTGCAAGATAACTATCATAAGTTCGTTTTTATAACATTAAGCAACTTCAGCAGCCTATATATATATATATATAACAAATCATCTCTTATACCTACCTCTTGACATTGTAATCAAGTATATAAATTGCTACATATATTTTGACCCAAATACAATAAACTAACTGTGGACCATTTAGCTGCGGGAACAATGCAAGCGATCGGTCGTATGCATGTTCCCCAAGAGGAGGACTCCTCTTCACCAATGACCCACTAGTAGTTTATCTTACCAAATTCAACTACAGAGAACGTGTCAATCACGTCGTCCCCAAGAACAACTCGCGGCCTGAATTAAGACAGATACGATTCTGTTCTCTCTCACGGAAACAAACAGTCGATGCATACTACCACTCTGTCCTCCCAAAAAAACGAAACAAAACAAAACCCACACTTCCATTGATAGTATAGGTCACAACCAGTATTGTTCTTTTTCGTAACCGTATTACAGGTCAAACGAGTTTCGATTCAAGTAGAGGAAGCAGTCATATCGGCTACAAAGGTTTCACAAAAAAAATCAACACAAATGCGAGTAAATCCGGCTTGAAGGGTTTTCTTGAATACGTACCGCAATGCATACAACCACTTCTTCAAATTAAGCGAACCAGTTTCGTCAAACGAACTATTGTTTGGATTAGTAATAAGAATACGCGGCTTCTCTATCTCTCCCACAACCAAAGCAGAAGATATCAACATAAAGATACTGTAAATACAACGCAAAGAAAAATTGGATTCAAGTTTTGTTGGAATGAATGAGAATAGGATAAAAGTTTGAAGGGGAGAAAGCGAGTCTGTACCGTTTCAAATCAGAACCGTCTATCCATGACGCGAGTGCGGCAAGGGCTACAGTGTTTTGCAGCATTCCGTGACGGTGGGCAGAACAAATTCTCCGCATTGCCTGTCCGGGTTAGATGCCTTTGGGTGTATTTTATGTTTCGATTTTATTGATTGATTTTGTTTTCATTTTTATTATTATTTTATTATATTTGTTATTGATTTTAATTTTTATAATCATACATAATAATATCATTGTTATTTTTTTTTTTTTGTTGATAATGAGTTGAGGAGCTTTTTTTATTAATATATTTTCTCCGTCATAAATTACAAAAAGTTGATTTAATATCATTATCAATGAAATCATTGATTTTATTGTAATAGATAAAAATATCCTTATGTGTTAAGAAATAAAAATAAGAAAAAATTGTGAATGAGTGGAGAAAGAAAAAATAATGATGAAAAAGATAATATGATATAAAATAAGGATAATATGAATTTTTATCCCGTCAAAAGTTATCAATTTTAAAAATATTATAATTTATATAAAATATTTATTTTTAATAATATATCATAATTTATACAAAATAAAAAATAATATCGTGACTGGTCGTTTGATAACTCATTGACAATAGCAAGTCACGTACAATTGCCTGGAGTATAAATGGTCCTTGTAGAAATTGTTCTAGTTGGTTAATTCATTTTCCTCCTTTTCTCCACTCTCTCCCTAAAAACATTCTCTCTCCAGAGCTTAAGCAGGGCTTCAATGGCAATCACTGTTTCTTTTTTTTTTTTTTTTTTTTTTTTTTCTCTGGTCAAATCTATTAGTGTTATCATGGTATCAGAACAACGATTCCTTCATTGTGTGTTGACATTTCGTTTTCTCCTCGAGATTGAGTTTTTTCCTTTTTGTTGAGTTTTCTCCATGGTGAATCTTCAATCTGAGTCTCAATCCGTGGATCTAGTCGAAGTGATTCAATCTCCAGAAGCTTCGACTGGAAGGAATAACATGTATTCAACTGTGAATCTAAATGATGAGCTCTATTTATATCATTTAGATCATCCGAATTATAGTCTCTCGGGCAAACACTCAATGGATAGAATTATGGACATTAGCAACGCAACGCACAGCGGAGATGTCACTATTGGAATAAAACAAAGCTTGGATTTATCAAGATTCTTCTTTTGTGACGCTTTAGGAGAGGTTTAATAACATGGTAATCTATTGGGTACTGCATTCTATTTCTGTTGAGATTGTGCATAGTGTCCTGCACTATTCTTCTGCTGTTGAGATCTGGAAGGAGTGGGTGGAGAGATTTGGTCAGCCTACTGGAGCTAAGATTTATGGAATTCAGCTGAATGAAAATCTATCGATTTCATCCTACTTTCCTAAGATAAAGAAGTTGTTGGATGAACCCAACTACATGGCTCCAATTCCTCCTTGTACTTGTAGAACAGGACATTCTTTGGCTATTTCTCTTAAGAATCAGAAATTCATGTAGTTTTTATGTGCCTTAATGATACTTACATAGTGGTAAGGAGAACAATCTTCATAAGCCGCCCCCTTTAACTATGAGGTCAACAATTCGATATTTAAGGATATCAAAAAATAACCACTCTATGTAAAATTAGGGATAATATCTACGTACATCATTCCATCTTATACTGGGTTATCATTCTTATACCTTGTATTTGACAAGATTATGTGAATACATTTTTTTAGTATTTGTTTTTAGTTGATTTAATTCAACTGCCGTGGCTTCTGTTCAACGGACTCCCTTCAATAACAAATCTCCCTCCAACGGTTCTTTAAATTATGTACTTGGTGCTACATTTGGGGATTAGAGAAATCCTATCATGTGCACAACTATGGCATGAAACCTAGGGGCACGATCAGAGACAGAGATTGGGGGCGGGGGGGCTGCCAGTAAGGGCCCCCATACGATCAATTTAAATGATATATATAGGAAAAAAAGGATAGGTGACATATCACACACAAACGTGGTCCAATGATGTGGATTTAAAATTGATTTTTTAAGATTTGAATGGAAAATAAAAGGAAAACTAAGGAATAAAAATTCAATAATTCATTAATTTTAAATCTAAATCGTTGGATCATATTTGTTACACCTAACTTTGTGTGTGACACGTTGCATGAAGGATTTAGTTTGCTAAGTTGGTTAGTAGTATTTATTTTCAACACTTGATCACCGATTCAATTCCTCTTAGCCTTATCAATTTTCACTCTCCCTTCTTTGGTTTTTTATGTCCTTTTTCTATTTTGATTTTATTACCTTCCAAGTGTACACATTAAATGTCCATTAATCCTTTTTCACTTTGCATATTATGTATTCTTATTTGTTGTTATTAACTTATAAAATAAGATCTTTAGAATATCATGAACTCTTATTTTTCATGAAGTTAAATATCTATCTTTTTTTGATGACCCAAGTATATGTAGCTTTTTAATCTAATTTGTTTCTAAAGACAAAGATATTCATATGAGTATATGAACTCTTAATTTTAAATACTTATAATTTTATCCTTTCAAATAGTAGAAGTGTTAAGTTTCATGTGCAACCCCTTCAGTTATATAGATTTTTTCTTTCTTTCTTTCTCTCTTTGTATTTTTTTTTTTTGAAATTGATGACCAAAATTCTAAATTACGACATATTTATAGTCATCTATTTACACTTAGAACTAGGATGATCAATGCAGTATAAGATGTGTGTAGCAATGTAGTAGAGGATTGCAGATGGGAAGTCAGTGATAATCATCAAATGCATTCGACATAAAAAATATAGGACAAGATAAATATGGATAACAAAAGAGTCAAGAATCAGTCATGGACACCAGGATTCAGAATAAGCCACAATACGTAGCATATTGGATACAATAAAGCTGGCTTGGATAAGGATCAGAGAAACGATTAAATCAATGCTTCGAGATTTCAAATTAGTACTATGTTGAAGAGTGTGTGAGAGGATTCATGTCAACATCACTCAAGCTTTGCAGGAGACAAAAGGACAGTTGTCAACATCAGATAGTACAATCACGGGTTTTGATTTCCTAAGCCCTATAAAAAAAGGTTCAATTCAAACAGAGAAGATTGACGATTGTGAGAGAATTGATATAGAAAAAATGATGCATTGAATACCACAATCAACCACACGATAATCATGAATAAGAACCGAAATGACAAACACGAGATATATTATGGAAAAACCTTCACAAGACATAAAAACCCACAAAGAATAAATCACTAATCAATCGAAGGATTACGACTTGATTTGTTTCTCTTAACTCGTTTAATCTCACTTTTTGTTTTGCTAAAACCTTAGAGGAAAAGGTGGTCCACAGACCCACCAGAAAACCAATAAGCCCCCTATTTATTGAGAATCGTTTACCTTAAGTTTTCTGACTCAAAAATATATCCTAAAAATAGTTTACTCTAAACATATTAGATAAATATCTAAATCTCGATCAAATCCCGAGTCAATTTTCAACAATCTCCACCTTGGTTCGAGATCTTGAAACTCACAAGTCGCTTGATTGAGTAGTCATCTCGTATCCCACCTGGACACGTCTCTTTATTTAGATCCTAAATCATGAGGACTTGGAGATGAGGCTCACCACCTCCACTTCCTTCCTCGATACCCACATGTATCTACCAGTCTTCAAGATCTCCCTTTAGTTTTCTTCGTGATTCGCTTATCTTTGGTGCTTGCACCACATGTGCTATATTAGTCCAACGGTGCCTGCATCACCTGAGCCTTGCATCACCTTCGTAATCTAGAAATTGCAACATTGGCTTCACTAAATTTGATACCTCCATGATGACTAACTGGATCTCCACTATCTCCACTATCTGTACGAGAATAACTTCATATCACATGAAATGAACAATCATCCCTTGACTTCTTGAAGCTCCAATGCTAGCTTTTGTCTCGCTTCTTGTACGACTGCCCTTGAAGCTCCTCTACAACTTTGCTCCCAAACTTTTGAGCCTTCATCACGACCATGTAATCTCTATATATCTTAATCACTCCATTCTTTATAGAAATCCTGTAACATTCGGAGTCTTTTTCTGCTGTAGGTTCTTTAGGGTTGTGATGATCCTAAGGTTATGTAGAGCTCTTCACCACTGTCATCCTCATTCTGCGTCACTTGTAGAACACTTTCCTTCATTCTTATCCTCTAGACACTCACATGTAGTGTCTCAACTTGTGGCTTAGCTTGATCTTCACGATATTGACCATCTTCTCATCTAAGGAACTTTCTAGCTAAGTCCGAAAAGGTTCAATCTTTATCCAAAGAAATAAACTTTAATCGAAAGATCAAATCTTTCTTCTTATAGATTCGAATTTTTTTTCCTCGTGACACAATCTAGATCTCTGATATCACTTGTTATGAATTTATCTTGAGAAACTGATACACCAAATACCACAATCAAGCACACGATCACCGCGAACAAGAATCAAAATGATAACACACGTGATTTGTCTAATCAACCAACTAAACGGTTACAACCTGATTTGTCTCTCTTAACTCGCTCAATATCACTTTGTGTTTCGCTCAAAGTTTAGAGAAAATGATGGTTCACAAAACCACAGAAAAACCTCTATCAATAACCCCCTTGTTTATAGAGAATTGTTTACCTCCAATATTAACTCAAAGATATATCCTAAAGATATATAACTCTAAAAGTAATCTAAACATTAAATAAATAACTAAATTTGGATCAAATCTCGAACCAATCTTCAACATATATATATATATATATTTTTTAGGGTTGTTTGATTTTTTTAAATTTTAAAAATTAAATCCATAGCAAACTTATTCTCAATTTAGAGTAATTATTCTAGGCGATTCAAAATTTCTTTATTAAAAAAATAGAATAATACAAGAAGTAGGAATCAGTGTACAGGCAATCACGATCATCCAACACTGAAGTTCTTATCAACGTCCCTTAATTGATGACACGACAATTTTTCCTGATTTCTCCAGCATTTCCAGTAAGCACTCCAACGTCGCCCATTTTTATCATTGAACTAGCGAAATTTGGGAAGAAGTTCCGTGGATTTTGCATGATGTTGACCATGTAGGACGAACGCGGGTCAGTGAGAAGTGCCGCATCAGATTGGAAGAGGCCCCTATGGTACTCGACGGTCTTGTAGTAATGTGTGTCGAAAGACAACGCACTGTTTGGATCCATTTGCAATGTGGTGGAGCTGCTGAAGTTTCGCGGGCACTTTGTCCTTAAGAAATTGGCATAGTTTGGATCAAGAGAAGGATCAGCATCACCTTTACCGGTGAAATTGTAGAGCCTGTTGACAACCACATTACAATGAGCAACTCCTATTGTATGTGCTCCTGCATGTATAAAAGCACTTGAGTGTTAGATTCTTCAGCTTTCGTCTATTTTCTGCTGCTCCCCTATCAAAATGATATTGATTATGGACAACTTTTCTGTCCACATAGACTGGATAAATCCCCATGAGCACTCCATCTTAGAGTTGCATAATCTCACCGCTCCATCCAACTGAATTATCCCCGTCCTAGGGATTATTCCTGTTTAATAGGATTAAGCATTCCATTCCCTTTACAAACAAATAAGAAGTGAGACTAAGTAATCAAATCATTCCTAACCTCTCATCTATCCTATCCCTAAACCAAACGAATGGCCAACGTAATGTTGTTTCGAAAGGAATAGCTTATATTATGTCAATATATTGCCAACTGTTGTATTTCATTTTATTTTGTTCTCACAATGGACAAGTGATGTAAGTACTATGTGTACATCACCTGAGAGAACAACAAGATCTGTGGCGTCGAGGCCTTTCCTGGCAAAGCTTTGCTTGAGAGCAGTGTAATTCAGAAAGGGAGAGGGCAAATTAGCGAGTGCCTCAGAGGCCTTTGAAACTCTTCCGTCCCTCCTTCCAGTAAACACTGGCCATAGCGCATGTCGATACTGCAAATAGTCGCATATAACATGTATGATTATTGCAAGTAACTACAGTAGTTATATAGTTCTATATATTTGCTAAAGTTACTAAATCCAGATAATTCATAAAAGTTATAGATTGCAGTAGCAAGCATATCTGTGCCTTCAGAAAACAATTAAACATGCTATGTTGCATTACCTGGAAGGAAACTGAATCTCGTGCAGCCAAAGCAAGAATGTCGGCACATGAAACAACTCCATGACATTCTTGTTCAAGTTTAGTTTTAATCTCGTCGATGACATCGAATCCTCCAAGGGTTAAATTTGGTATAGCGTCCTTTTCAGCTGTATTATTAGGAGTTGAGTCGATTAAGATTGAGCCATCACAACCCTGAAATGTTTTCAAACACTACAGATGTCAGATGCAAACCTCAGATATATAATAAGCTCCCAATAACAATTACAGGCCATCAGCAAAAAGTTTGAGTTTTCTGTATATTGAGGTCTTATATACATGATAACCAGTTTTAAATTTAAAAATACTTCTTGCATATTAGACACTTGGTATGAGTATGGCCAAACAAAGCCCAGGTTTCAGCTCAATAAGGTACCGTATTTATAAAGGAGGCATATGACCATAGAACTATCTTCTATTCAGCTTTTGTGACGACCTTTGAGAATCTGATAAAAAGAGGCTCTTTAACACCATCTCAATGGAATGGCAAACACTGCCCACACATTTCTCTTAAAGATGCTTTCAATGACCAAACACATAAGAGCAAACCCATTTTGTAATTAATCCAAAATTTAACATAAATTATGCATCATAAAAAAATAAAAAAAAAGACGTCCTGGACCTTGTTATAAAGCAAGCATGCAATTATCCTTAATACCTCGACGAAGCAATCATGGAAATGAAGTCTGAGTAGCTTGGCCGCCAAGGTGGCATTTTGGGAAACCCTTTGCCAAGTGATACCTCTTACTACTGCCTCTGCCTGTGGGCAGCTCCGCTGGTAGTACCCCGGCCACAGTCCATCACCATTACAGATCCCAGCTGTGGCAGCCACCAATATGACAACAAGCAAAAGAAAACTAGGCCTCATTTTTAATTCTTTCTTGCTCAAAATTTTGTATATTCTACAAACTTTGTTGATTCCACTGTTGAACTCAGGATCCTTCTTATAGAGGCAAAATGTCAATAATTTTGTAGTAAATAAAATTGAGTGTATAGCTATGAGAACATGATATAGGAATTTAATAAGCATTTGTCAACTGGAAAGAATGGTTCTATGCAGCTAATTTCATCTTTTTTCGGTTCAAAGAATCGAAGGGGTGTGCATGCGTCCCATATACAGTATTGTTACATCCTCGCACGTTCATGGCTATTGGAACAAGCAAAGGTGCGTGGTGTTAGTGGTATACATAAAGTATTTTGTTGATAAATCTCAAGAGTAGATGATAAATTATCAATATTATTCTTAATAAAAGAGAAAAAATGATCTGTGCTGTGCTGCAAACAACAGCTATGGGTTATAGGTTCAACATTAGATGCCAAACACCTATCATAACGGGACAAATGACACAAATTAAGTAGGAGATCCCCTTCTCATATGATCATGCCAAGTGTCTAACAAAGGGAGGATGAGCATTTACAATATATACCCACTTCACCAACCAAAAAAGATAACTCTACTTGGACCAACTCTGTAAGTCTTATTTGAAAATTCTTAAAGATCTCGAGTGACTCAAACATCGAAGTCGATCCCCGAGGAAAACTCCTTGAGCCCGAGTAACCGATCTTATTGTTTCCGATGTGCAAGCAGAGCGGGCACTGACCAGGACCCAAGAACATACTTTCCACCACAAAATGCTCGGTCCTAAGCGTCGACCTCCTCTGGGTTGCTAGTGTCACTACCTGCCTCCGGTTTCCGTTTCAGTACCCCTAACTTCCTCCTCAGCTTTTTTCTTAGTCTTCTCCCGAGCTCTTTTCTCGACAAGAAACTGCATTTCTTTTGTCAGCATTGAGGAATCAACCAGCCTCCTGCCATATTTCGGGGCAGGTGGACTTGTCCAGGAACGGGAGCTGGTAGAGGGTCATCTCGGCTTTCTCTTACTCGAGTGTGAAGATTTTCTTAAAAGCAATCTCGCACCCATAGTCGAAACTTTACTGGTTCAACTTATCGGTCTGTTTGGCCTTCTCCTCTAGCTGAAGTTCTAACTCCTTAACCTTATGCTCCAAATGCTCCTTCCCGGTCCTCGCCTCATCGAGCTGGGAGTTTAGGGCTTGAAGTTGGGAGTCCTGGCTTACCAAGTTCCCGGTCAACTCGACAACCTGGCTGTCGAGTACTAAGGAGGCCTCCTGCAGCAACTTCACCTGGGCCTCCAAACCAGGGATCTTGTCCGAGCACTCTGTAGCCACCCTCTTGGCCTCTCCCTTTGCCATCTCCATTGCAACTACTTGGTCTTTCAAATATCGTATGACAGCGCTGGTGCCCTTGGAGTGGAAGTAAAGGTCGATCACTCGGGAGACGGCTTGGGAAAACAAGACAGTTAGGAACTGAAGAGAAATCAAAAAGAAAAAGAGGCTGAGAAGGATTTAAATGGAGTTGGAACTTACCCAGTATATGTTGTTGTATGTCTCCCGAATCAAACTCGTCATCGTGGCATGAGATCTCTGGGTCCACATACCACGCATGTCGATAAATCGGGAACCCCGAGCATATGGTGGCGTCGAGGTCCAAGTTCTTAAAGACCCCGACTGACCCGACTAACCGGTCTTGTTGTTTCTGATGTGTAGGTAGAGCGAACACGGATAAGGACCCAAGAACATGCTTTCCACCACAAAACATCTTGGCTCACAAATCCGATCAGATAAAATAGGAAAAATAATATAAGGATTATTACTCCCTTATTAGTTATCCCATGCTGTATTTCAGAAAGAATGTTTGGTACTATTAAATTTACGGGGTTCCATGTCAACATCAATTGGCAATGAGAGAAATAACCCAAGAACTATATATATTATTATTTTGAGTTCTCAAATTTCAATGTGGGTTGTATTCTCAACATGTCACTCGCACGAGGCATGAATGCCTCATTTGGGTTTGAAATACGAAAATATATTTAGTGGTACACAATGTTGGGTCGTTGGATCTTTTGGAATCTGATATCATATTAAAGCTTTAGGGTTTCATCTCAAAATCAATTGAAAATAAGAAGAGTAGCCCAAGATCTATATATGTTGTTATTTCGAGCCAAACTCTTGATGTGGGTTGTATTCTCAACAGATACAAATAAGATTATAGAAATAAAGTCCAACATAAGTCTATTTATGCTAGGTCGGGCGATGTGCGGGGGTCGAGTGTTGGACGACGGTCAGGGGTGGGGTGATGAGTGATGGTTGATGGTTAACGATAGTGAGAAAAGGGCGATAGTGATTGGTCCTGCAACGATCGAATGCCCATGATCAACGGCCAATAGTCAGTGGTTGGGGTTCGGTAGTCGATCGTCGAGTGGTTGTCACACGTGTGGGTCAAGGTTAGGGGGCGGACGACGTTGTTCAAGACATAAGGCGACGGATGACATTGGGTGGTGGGCAATGTCGGCTGTGTGGTAGGGCAGTGAACGTCTACAACAAATATCCACACCCATGCTTACAAATATACCTGGAGAAAACCACAAACACAATACACATCTTCGGAAAGCATCATGATTCAACAATGTCGTTGAACAATAACAACTTCACATGCATCAGTAATTGCACAATCCAATCTTCGAAGCACCATTGCCATAATTAGCGACTGAGTCAATTCTCAATCATACTCAAGTTGATAATCGACAACCAGTCAACGCTCAAACGTATCCAAAAATTGACATAGTAACTTCTTTGTTTTGGAGGTGGGGGTGTGGGCGGAGGCGTGGTTTGTGTTGGGTTGAAGAACAAGATCCAGATTTGGGTTAATTTGGGTTTGAAGTTTAGAGCTTTTCGATGGTTTTTTTAAGTCGTCGGTAAATTTCTACGGAAAAGATTAAGTCGTGGTAAATTTCCGACGAAATAATTATGGTCGATAATTTTCTCATTCCTGACGACAAGAAAAATCCCTCCATAACTTTCCGACAGCTTAAAATTACCCGTCGGACAATACCCTGATTTCTTGTAGTGAACGAGGTTTAGTAGTGGGATTATGAATACCACAAGTCCTAAATCTGATTTTAATATAATAATAAATTTTTATTAATATTTAATATTTTAAGTTATAACTTATAAATTTTTTTATAAATATTTTATAAATTTTGTTGTTAAGTTTATACTTCAGATAATTTATTATTAAGCATAATATATATGATTATTATTTTTTAATTAAATATAAATATAAATATATTTATATATTTATATTTATTAAAATTATTGAAAAAAATATTAAATTTTATATTGTATCATAATATATAGAAAAAAATAAAGAAAATTATCATTTGATCACATTATTCCATTTTATTTACCATTTATCATACCATATTTTTTCAAATACCAATCAATCATGATAAATTAGAAAACCCATCATTACCTTCCATTCAAAGAAGAAAATACAATATTCACTAAACATCTATTCAAAAACAAAAAACATAAAATAATTCAAGCCCTAATCGTTCGAACCCCCTCTCTTGCTACGTAGTCATATTGCAGGTTGTCTCTCTCAAACACCAACCATCCGTGCTTGCCACCGTTATCCACGTACTGTTAGGGGGTACCGTCAGGAATATTGTATACAAACGGTGCTCACAACCTTCATCGCACTGCTCAAAACATCACATCTTCGATCCCCCTTGTCCCCGTAATGTCAGGGCGTACTGTCGGACATACTGTATACAAACAGTGCTTACAATCTTCGTCGCACTGTGTATGCCACAAACAATGCGCCTTGAGCTCGTCTCCAATTTCTACCCCCAATCATCTCTTCTACTTCCCAAATTTTTTCAAATCTTGAGTCGTATATGGAATCGGCCTTTTTTCTCCGCCAGCTTTCAAATTTAACTCAAATTCAACCTTGAATGATGATCACGGACCCGATAATGTTGGTGGACGAGAATGGCGAAGGAACCCGACGAGGTTAGTGTGACGAAGAGTAATGGGAAAGAATGGGAAAAGTGAAGACGACGCCGGGTTGGTGGAGATGATGGTGGGAATTAGTAATGATGGTGGCGGGGAGGAGTGCAGGAGATGGCGGCTAGGGTTGATGGTAAATATGGTGGTGGCAGTTTTGAGGAGGCGGGGTGAAATGTGGGAGAAAAAAAATAAGGCTGCATTTTGTACACAAGGAAAAGGGTAAAAGTGGATAAGACATGTTATTTTTTTTTAAAAACAAAATGGCTCTAGATGGTAATTTAAATTTAGGGTGTGATCAATTGATAATAAAGATGGAAAAAGATCAATAAATGGTAATTCTCATAAAACAATGTGATATTAATTCTTATAAAAAATATATTATCCAATTTTTTTTTTAAATTTTTTTAATTATTTAAATTTTTTTATTTGATAATTTGTGATGATAGTTTTAATTAAAAAGAAAAAAATAAATTATTTATATTTATATTTATTACTTTTATTTTTCTACACATATTTGAAATATATTGGATTAAGAAAAATGAAGAATCAATTTTTATAAATATATTTAATTTGGATTTTAGTCCTGGAATGAAGAAACGACCAACTTAATACCCAAAAAAAATCAAACTTTGATATCAAGAAAGATGAATGTATCTTTATATATTTAAATAAAAATGAAAGATGAGATGGATAATGAGAGGATTAGAGGGGATATCCCTATAGGTGAGATTGCTTATCCAGGTTTTATTTTTCTTTTTATCAAACATATATTAGCACGATTTGTTATCCAATCCACCACTTTATCTTCTCGATCAAACATGGCCTAACTAGCTTGCTCCTTGTGATCGGTATCTTTTAGCTGCATAAAATCACGGAGCATGATTAACAAATTGCATTACACGAGGAACAAAATACTGTGTTGCTTTTGCAGTACAAGCAACGATGATATTTAGAACTGTTGTATACAAAGAAATGAATGATGAAGCTCCCGACAGAAGCTGGAGAGAAAGGGAGCTATCGTGCAAACATGTAACAAAACTACATGCAAGCCAATCACATACATGATTCGTTGTATGGGAATATTTTCCACATTTGGCACTCTCAATTATTGAACAACAAGAAGGGCAAGTGGAATACATCAACGAAAAGGATATATTTCTTGGACAAACACAGGCACACATAGCACCTTTAGGCGTTTAGAGATTAAAAGGCTGAATAAGGGAGGGAAAAAAAATTGAGGACTAGCTTTCCGATTTTTTTTTATTTTTTTTTTTGAAATTGGGATTAAGATTTCATTAAAATAAATCAAACTTACAGATGATAAGGACACAACCCATGACCTTATAAATCGATGAACATGAATAAGAAATCGGATTCTGCTTGTTACAATATTGGTTGAATAAGGGAGGATATATTTCTTGGACAAACACAGGTACACATAGCACATTTAGGCGTTTAGAGATTAAAAGGCTGTGAATAAGGGAGGGAAAAAAAATGAGGACCAGCTTTCCGATTCTGCTTGTTACAATATTGGTAGCTGGTATAGCTGGAATTTGCAAAGGCGATGACGGTGAACTTCAATTTGGGTTCTATCGCCAGAGCTTCCCACAGGCTGAAGCAGTGGTGAAGAATATCACGTGGAACATGGTCAGCCAAAACCCTGAGTTGGTTGCTAGGCTTCTCAGGTTCCATTTCCATGATTGTTTCGTCGAGGTAATAAGCTTTATATATGCTCTGTACTTGCTGTAACATGTAAGATCGATGACCAGTTCTGACAATTATGTCCTGTTAAAAAGGTTTACAGCACATACCAAATCAGGTATTGTTATATTTTATTGTGATCAGGTCGTAGATTGAAGATTTCTATAAAAGGTTATTATCAATAACTTGTGTGGATGTTTAATCCTAAGAATGCTGATTCACTGCCCTATGCAGGTTTTATCTCAATGCTAACTTAAAGGCTAGACAAAACTTTATGGCGACGTAGGAAGAGCACCACTTTCAACAAAAGTCTAGTGATGATGTAGGCAGATGAAATAGTAAATTTTTTCTCATCAACATGAGGCACTAAATCAGATAATTGTGTTACAGGACGAAAGTAAGAGCTGCGGATACTAATAATTGTTCACTCACATTACAGGGTTGTGATGGTTCCGTTCTCTTAGACTCAACTCCTGGAAATACAGCTGAGAAAGATGCTATACCCAATTTAACTCTAGGAGGATTTAACATGATCGATGCGATCAAAAACCAACTGGAAAATACTGTTCACAGGAGAAACAAAAACACTTTCTCTCTCTGGAAAATACTGCACTGGATACTTTGAGCCTTTGCACCAAACACTCAAGATGAAAAGGACCACAAGGACTATCATTCGACTGCCTTGTTTACACCATTTGGAAACACATGAATGACATCAGTTTTCGAGCAATAAAACCATGCAAACATGTCATGCAAAGTTATTTGTTCAAAGCAGGTATGGACATTGCTTATCTTAAGAAAGAGTACCTCAATGAGGATGAGAAAAACTACTGACGAAGAGGAAGATCAAGCTAGATGGCTAAGATGTTTTGTATATGTTCATGTTTCTTGAGTCATATAACCATTTGTGTATCTAATGGTTGATCTATTTTGGAAGAAACTCCTGTGACATTTGTAGAATGTGTGTATGTAACTTTCTATAGAAATTTAGATTTCTAATGGTTAGACAAGGAGCTCAGGGGCATGGATTATGTTGGCTCGTCCCCTTCATAGCTTTGTAAATAAACTTATTATTGTCAATGGTAAGAAAAAAAAAACCCAACTGGAACAAGTGTGCCCTGGAGTTGTTTCTTGTGCTGATATCGTGGCTTTAGCTGCTAGGGATGCAGTATCCCTCCAAGTAAGTATTACAAGGTTATTGCATGTCTAAGAATCTCATTATAATTAACAACATTATAGCATATCATAAACAACATCCCGAAATAATGGTCATATATACATTAACAATATTATTAATATATGCACCTGTTTTTATCTCGCCGTACCAATATTCAGTTGAATAAGGAATACTAACAATTTACCACTGCATGATGTCCTCTGCAGTATCAACATGTTCTATGGCCAGTGTTTACAGGACGGAGAGATGGAACTGTTTCTGAGGCATCAGAGGCTCTCGCTAATCTTCCATCTCCGTTTTCAGATCTTAGTACCCTGAAGCAAAACTTTGCAGCAAAAGGTCTTGACACGAT
Organism: Drosera capensis; assembly: GCA_001925005.1. NCBI lineage: Eukaryota > Viridiplantae > Streptophyta > Magnoliopsida > Caryophyllales > Droseraceae > Drosera > Drosera capensis. The sequence goes on along the minus strand of LIEC01008299.1, from coordinate 82,334 downwards.
CGATCTTGTTGTTCTATCAGGTGAAATTATCTTATTCTCTATCAGTTCATTTGAACCTGGATAACATAAGGTGCAAAATTGTCTCATAATTAGTCCCAAGAATGAGCAAGAACTAAAGCAAAATTGGCAGACTTTTGTTAAGCAGTCAATTTATAGATTAGAAGTTCAAACGTGTCATAGATGAATATTTGTATCTGTGATACAATAAACTCATGAACTAACTCTAGTAAGCCGTGGAACTTGTTCCACAAGGCTAAAACTCGCAACCATGTAGTAAAAGACCGGAAACTGCTATCTGCTCTTCTACAATGTTACATAAATTTTTTGACTTGAGATCCTTGGCTACAAATAGCTTAATGCAATCTAAATGCATACTGTAGGTGCACATACAATAGGAATAGCCCCCTGTGCAGCGGTTGTCAACAGGTTATACAATTTCACTGGGAAAGGAGACGCTGATCCTTCGCTTGATCCAAACTATGCAAATTTCTTGAGGATAAAGTGCCCCCAAAACTTCAGCCCCTCGACCACTTTGCAAATGGATCCGAACAGCGCTTCATCTTTCGACACACATTACTATCATGTTGTTAAGAACGAAGATGGGCTTTTCCAATCTGATGCAGCACTCCTTACCGATCCGGTTTCTTCATTGTTTGTCGACATCCTGCAAAATCCAGGTGCTTTCTTCCCATATTTTGCTCGTTCCATGGTGAAGATGGGAGAAATTGAAGCACTCACTGGACACGCTGGAGAGATCAGGAAGAACTGCCATGTTATCAATTGACCAATGCCTCAAACTTTTTTTTTTTTTTGGTCATGAACGAATGAATAATGTTTTATATATAATTAACTGATGAATGCCTCAACTGATCAATTCCACTGTTTTTTTATATGTATTTTTTTCAATTTCTTCATGTGTCTTTATCTTAAGACTACTTTTTATCAAAAAAAGAAACATCTACTTAACCTTTGGTTCCATCCTATTTTAATAAAAGGTGATAATTGATAATTTAATTTCTTTGTCATGACTATACAGGTATCCCAGGGGGAGAACAACTGAGAAATACCTGATAGCAGCGGCTACAGCACGTAAAGATACGAGGTGTATGTGGTGTTTGGATGAGGAAGACGAGCAGTTTGGTGGGGAGCAAACAAGATCCCCTTTTCTGTTTTTTTTTTTTTTTTGGTTTATTGCACACACAATACAAATGGAATACGCTACACATATATACACGTGGATACACCATTGACGTCATGTCTTACGTTTTCATTTTTCATGGTGGGACCCTCCTCCACTCAGGATTAACGGCTCACAATACCCATCAAAGTTTTTCATTTAAAACTATACTTTTAATGTATTTCATTTTGGAAAAATAAGATAATTTAATAGAAATATACCCTTTTAATAACTATAACCCTAAGTTCTACCCTAAATACATTTCATCGTCAAGCCTGCCTATCATCCCTCCCTAACAACCGTCACCCGTCAACGTTGCATGCCAGATTCCTACCCTTGTTGGAGGATCAAGTTCTAGTACCCAAGAATAATTAGTCCACACATCATCTGTTAAGGTTCTACACGCTCAATTATACGGCTTGTTGATATTTTGCTCCATTAAGCATAGTTAAGAGAGCATAAATCATGAAATATCAAGTTTGAATAGAAACTTGAAGTGTTATATACAAAGGAACAAAATAAGGTTGTTTGGAAACTTTTATTCACATTGCTGATGGGGTTAGTGAAGATAGAGTATATATAGTACTCTTCATCTTGTATCCATTGAATTAATAAAAAGGTAGATTGGGGTTTGAAACACAAGCATGCACGCACGCACGTCACGTCGGGTCGAGCCAGGGTTGGGGATACAAAATAATTTTAGACATCAAAAACATCATTTTTGGACTAGTGTAGGTCGTCATGGCCATGAACTACGTAGGTCACGACTGTGATTGATGCCCAATTTTTGACCCCAAAGACAGTATGCATCTTCATGCCCGTGAAAGGAAGATGTCATGGCCGCGACAAGCCATGTCATGATCATGAAGGTCTGCTCTGTCAGGAAGTGGGATTCAGTGCTTGTTGGTTCACGATCGTGAATAGGGCTCGTCACAGACGTGACCCAAGTCAAAATTATAGTTTTTCAACTTCTTTTAGGTGCCCTTTTCATGCAATCTTTCATTCATGGACGTGTTTGTTCGATTGTGGGATTATAATTCTATTATATAATGCAATCAAACACTAATTTCTCACTATTTCAAAGAGAATCCAAAGGGTTTGATTTCAAAAGCGCTTCTCGCAATGTCCAAGAGAGGCTTAGTCGTATCCTAGAGGTATGCTCGCCCACAACCCAAAACGATCTTTAACTTGAAGAGAGGACGATTAATATCTTAAAGAGATTAGACTACGTCTACGATTCTAAACCTAAACACAAAAACATTTTTTCATCTTAATTCCCTCTTTTATATTGAACTTTGTTGTTTGTGTACATAATCTCAACAAGTAAGATATTTGTTTTTTTGTCCGTCGAAGAGCTTCAGTAAAAAGCACATTGCGCGCCGGTGCAGTGATGGTCCACGTCAGGGCACAGCCCGTGGCTCACAAACATCGCTTCAGTGAAAACTACATTACGCACGGGTGCAGTCCTACCTATGCCCGGGCGTGGTTCTCGACAGTTTAAAGTTAGGGTTTTGTTTCTGATATCTTGTTCAAGGTCTATAAATATCCCATGTTATTAGGTCTTTGATCTACGAGTGTGAGATTAATTCAAAGAGAATCCTCTAGGGTTTGATGAGTGAAACACAAACGAGATCGAGTGAATTTGGATAAAGACAAACGTTGTAATCTGGTTATTGACAAGTGATTATTTTTCATGGGTTCATTTTTTCCTCTTAAGGATTTTTCTCACGTAAAGATCTAATGTCGTTTGCATTCGTTTATTATATTGATTGCCCTTCGTAATTGCTTGTTCGTGATTGAGATCACCTTTAGGCACATTAATTCCTAACAGTATTAATAGTCATTGAAGATAGATTCCAAGTCCGTGAAGTTGATGAATCAAGTCTTTGTGAAGTTGGACAAATTCAACAGGAATAACTTTTTCCTTTGAGAAGATAAGGTACGGTTCTTCCTTACCGCATTGAAGATCTTCTATGTCCTCAATCTGGAACTTTCATCGATCCCGGAGGATCCTAAACCAAAGGAGAAGAAGCACTAAATGTCATAGAGATCGATCGCTTGCACAAGGAGAGGAAGAACGCGAGAAAGATGAGATGCTATGCTGTAATCACATCCTCAATATCTTTTCTGACCGCTTGTATGATCTGTCCATGGATGTAAAGTCACCATATGGAAGGCTCTGAACTATAAATACAAGATTCAAGAAGACAGTACTAAAAAGTATTTAACATTTTGATATGATGAGTGTAAAAACATTCACGTATTATTTATGTTAAACCTTTATTTGTTGTTTTATAGTTCTTTATTTTGTGTTTAGTTTATTTTTAGTCTTGCAGTGTTGATACTGTTATTTGTATATTTTCATTACATATTTGATTGAGAAAAATGATTTTTTATGATTCCTGTAAATGGATGAAAAACTCATGAAGATGATCGTGATGAAGTAGGATGATTGGACAATTGTTAATAATGAATCCAATTATTATGGTGACATTGACGTGCATTTGATGATAACACTAATGTTCAAAAAAGTTTGGAGGTGTCTTGGAGCTAAACTAATGCATTCGACATTATTTTGTATATGGATGAACCATAAAGATTTAACGATGCATAGATAATGATTCTATGGAATTTTGAAAATGAAAACAATGTCATTAAAAGTATTTTATGATGATATAAGGGCTACATAATGATGGAAAAATACAAGGAATATGACACGCAGGATCAAGACGAAAAACTAGATCGATAGATAGAGAATAAAATCTCTCTTTACATATAAGGAAATATGACTATAAGCTAATAATTAGGTTAAATAGAATCCTAAAAAATCCTAGTTCCTCTAATGAGCTAAGTGCTATTTTTCAAAAAAACGAAAATGGTGTTTTTTTTTTCCTCTGTTTCATCTCAATTCAACATTTTTTTGTTTTTGTTTTTAATATTGAATTTTTTATTTCGATTTTGATTTCTTGAATGTTTCAATAATACAACCAACAACTGTTAAAAGAAACTAATGTGGTCAAGCAAATTACATTGTCACCCCTACGCTCATCATCTGTCCTCGTTCCCATCCCAAAATCATTTCAATCGAATCCCACCACCGAAGAACAAGAAAATCGCAAGGTACTTTCCTGCTACCACTTTCGGTTTTTCCCGTTCTATTCACCCGATAACCAAAATTTCTAACCCATAAATTTCCGGTTTCGACTCACAATTTATTTCATTATTTCTCTTTCTCATGTTTAATCTGCAGATCGTGAGTCGGTATAATCAGATGGCGGCGAGCGTGGTGGATGCGATAGGAAACCCGATCCCGACATCGGCGTCACTGATGGCGTCGTCGAAGCATATCGGATTGAGGTGCAGTGGTGAAAGCGCTGCGTTTTTGAGGTGCAAGAAGAAGGATCCGAATCCCGAGAAGTGTCTCGATAAAGGACAAGAAGTCACCCGCTGCGTGTTTGGCCTGTAATTTTCACTAACTTTTACTCTCAATCTGCTTAGTTTTTATTAGATGCTCTTGGGGTTTGAGGCATTGATCATCTGATTAGATCTTGAAATTAGAGTACTTGTAATGGTTTTAAATCATAGAAAAGCTGCTCGTTAGGTTTTTGTGGGTTGAAATAACGAGAAATCGGGCCTATAAAACAAGTCCAAGTAGACCGTCAGATGGTAAATGCAAAGCAGAGAAAGCAACAACCAACAATCCCAGATAATTCTGTCAGTGTAGGTTGTGGGGAGGGCGAGATGTATGAAGTGTTATCTTTGTTATATATTTATAACAGGGAGACGGTTTCCTAACATCTAACCTCATGGTTAGGGGGAAGAGTTGCTTACCACTGTGGCCTGCACCAACAATTCTTGACTCAGAGTGTCAAATGGTATGTTAATGAAAATAGTAAAAAAAGGCTTGGAAGAAAGGAGATCATGTAAATATATGGGATTAAGCTTATGGTTTGTGTCACATAATTTATAGATGTTTAGTTTGTACAACCTTAATATGATGCCGCTCTAACTGCACATTCCTTCCTTCCTGTTGTACCATTTTACACAAATGTTGTGTGATTGAAATCTGAATATTGGTATGATACCAGACTTGTGAAGAAATCAAGTAAGTTCAAGGTAGATTATCCTTGGAGGATACAGATGGAAAACTATAATTTCTTGCAGTTAGAACATTCTATCAGAAAAGGCTCAGGAGTCTAAGAAAAGCCCGCACTTAACCTGACCTTTTTATGAATAAGTTGTATAGGACAAGAAGTAAGCTGGGCAGCCAGTATAATCTATTGTTTCTTTATTGAAACGCTCTGAGCCAAGGAGTAAACCATTTATAGTACCTTTTATGGAAAAATTGTATATACTTGATTCAAAAATTATGCAGTGTACCTTTACGTATTTATCCTATTTTGCTTATTGCTTCTTTAATGCAAGCTCGATCTGGAGTCTTCATTTATGCCTTTCATTTGTATGGTTTAGAGCCCCCCACCCCCCACTTCAGGCATAATGGCCAATTCAACTCTGTCATTCCATATCGGTAGCAGTTCATTTGTTCAAAGGCCATCGGGGATCAAAAGAAATGTAACACTATCAAATCTATATTGTTTTCATTTAACGCTTTTGTTGCCAAGACTTCATTGTCACTCTTTGTGCTTCCATTTGTCTAATCTAGTGTTCTTTTGGAGTTTCATTCCTCTGGTGTTGTCTTCCCTTGGCATTTGCTCTAAATTCAAAATGCTTACAGTTTGATTTGTGAAGATAGTCCATTGGACTTTTACCAGATATCGGTGCATACTTTATATAACAATAGCTGTAATCTCTATGATGGTTTATGCCAAGGCAAGTGATCTCTGTCAGGACTTATAGGTTTTTTTTAGGACAGTATATGTGAATCTAAAAAAATGGGACATCGATTAATTTCAATTGTTATAAATTGTTGCTCCATGGGCTGTGCTCAAATTCTAGGCAGAGGAAATATTATGGAACAGTGACAGTTTCTACACTTTTGGAAGGAGTTACTGATCTAAGCAACATCGAAGAAAGCTAGTCCTGCTACATCAGGACAAACCACCTCTCATCAAATCCTCCCAAAAGCTTCCTCATCTCACAGCTTGTATTCCATTCATATACAATGGATTCAAATGCTGAAAAATCCCCATTGATAGAGCTCACACGACAATGCAAAGCTTGATCAGTAGAAGCAACGTAAACGGATAAACCACATCCACATCCTCCTTATTCCATAAACATCATATTCTATCTACCATTAGCAGCAAAGTAATAGTTATTCAATCATTCTCAATTTTAAATTTGAGACAAGGCTATTTTATTGAATTTGTGAACCTTCACTCTAGTTTCTATGCTGAATGATTGGCTCTCTAGTTTATATTTTGGCTAAAGAAAAAGCGTATGTTTCGCCATAAGATGCCTTATTTCATTTTGTTTTTCACGTCTATTAGTGTCCAAGCTCCAAGCATTTAAGTGATGAAACCTAATTTGTTAAAATGTCTTTTATCCTTGGTTCTTAATGTACTAAAAAATAATGTCAGGGATTTATGGATGCTTATATTATTCTACTGAACTTAATAGTTAATAATCGTGATTATGTCATGTATTGGAATATAAAAAAAAAAGATGTTTGCTCAGTAGTTAGGTCGAGGTTGATGTCTCCACTTTTTGTTGATTTGTATGTTGGAGACGAATGCTTCTCTATTCCATGCAAAAATATTTTTCCCATATGGTGTTGCCATGATGCCCTTGAATGTTATCTCATGTCTTTTTGTGTATTAGAAAGTATCACAGATGTTCTATTATATGTCATCTCAAGAAAATATAGTGATTTTTATCATTCACTGTGCAGCTTGAGGGATCTTCATCAGAAGTGCACGAAAGAAATGGATGCTTATGTGGGTTGCATGTATTACCACACAAATGAGTTTGATCTATGCCGCAAAGAACAGGAAGAATTTGAGAAGGCCTGTCCTCTGTAATGGTGAGAGCAGTCATTTCAGCTAGTTTTTTCCCTTAATAACTTAACCGAAGTTGTCATATCAAGCTTCTTTATCCAGTACGAACTGGTTGTATGCTTGCCAAGATTCCGAGCACTTGATTTTGTAATTGTCGCTTTAACTTTGTGAATATTCCTTTGGATTGGGGAATTCCATTGCGTGTTCTTGTCACTTTAACTTGGGAAATTCCATACCCATACTTTTACTCTGCCTTGAATGGTCGATACTTTTACTCTCTCCTGCCTTCTGAGACTTTCTTTCTATTGATTGTTCGGACTAATGTAGCTCATATGGTAAACTTCTGTAATTGTGACCTCACAGCCAGCAGAGATGCACTAGAATCACCAGCAATGTACGCCATCAAACCCAACAATGAATAAAGATTCTGAATTTCCCATGCTTTTCCAGTCCATGATGACCAGGATGCTTTCGACTGGTGTGGATGCGCTTTAGTCATGCCCTCTACAGTTCGAGAGTTGGCTGAGATATAGTCGGATATTAGAATGGGGAAGGTAGAGAGGAAAGTAGGGCTCTCCTTGATCTTTTGCGATGCTTTGGTCCATTTCTGAAGCAAGTAACGATTTGTTGTTTCGTACATAACAGCCAAGCTGAGACGAATTTCATGAGATTATCTTAATAAGGTTGTAGTTTTGGATTAAGGGGTTCACCATGAAGAACACAAAGTCATCAAAGTTTTGTGATTGTCGTGCTCTGATTATCACCATATACATCCCATTATTGAACAGGGGACGAAAACCCGATCGTATGGACATTGTACAGATGTTGCACAGATGCAGTATGGACCGATGTGCATGGTGATGCACACGACAACATGTCGATGTCCATTATGAAACCCACCTATGGTGGAATGGCAACAGGATGAGGTTTTCCTTTTATCGATCCGTTCATGTAAAGATGACTACCAATAAGATGATGGAGATGTTCAGGGCTGAATTGTCAGATGTGCAGAACCTCGATCGACAATATGATCGTTGAATACGAACAACAAGATGTCATGTACGCACTCACAAAAAATCAGTTTGATCCAATCACGGATGATCCTTGATCGGCTGATTTTCCTCAGCTGTGTAAAGCAGCCTCCTTCTCACTTCTCCCTGTTTTACTCACTGTTTTGCGGTTTTGTTGTGGCCATTGTCTTACAGCTTTCCTCCTTTGCTAATGTTAATAAAGCCACAAAAATAAGCATAAGAATGATAGAAAAACAATAATACACAAGATGATTCCAACAACCATTTACAAAAGCCCTGCAATAACCCTCATATCGAGCTTTCTAGTCAAAATCAAGTTTAGATGGATATCCGATACATGTCTGACGTCCTTGATAACTAGCCGTGATCCATTACTAGGCACTAAATTCACATTTCCTATACGAGTCACTTTGAAGAGGCCGTCATTCCCTATTTCCTATACCAGAATCTTTCCATCTTTCCTTTCATTACTGTTCACATTATTTTTCTTCTCTCGTCTCAGTTGAAAACAGTTTTTCTTGATATGCCCCCATTTTGCCACACTGATGACATTTAATACCACGACCTACACTTGCTACGACTCTTATACTTACCCTTTTGATCTCTACTCTCGCTCCTTCCCCTGCTCCCCCTCACTAGAGCATTGGGATGAGAAGAAGAAAAACCATGAATTTTTCTTCTCATTTAAAATAACACTTCTGATAAAGTCCAAAATAACAACATCATCCGGAGCTGAATTACTCAAAGTCATAAGAAAAATCTCCCAAGAATCTGATAAGGTATCCAGTAACCAAAGTTCTTGTACCTCATCCTCAAACTTAATATTCATGGCAAATAAATGGTCTAAAATCCCTTGAAACTCATTCATGTGATCGGATACAGATTGATCATCCTTATATTTCAAGCCCATAAATTATTTAATCAGAAACATTTTGTTGTTGTCGATTTTCCTAACATATAAGGACTCCAACTTGCTTCACAATTTCTTAGCATCTAACTCCTTATTAATGTGATTCAACACATTATCATCAACAAATTGTCGGATGAAACCGCATAAAACCTTATGCTCTAGGATCCATTCGTCATCCTATTTATCATTCGGTTCTTTTTATCACCGAACACTGGTAAGTGTCATCGCTTAACATAAAGGAGATGCGCCATTTTTCCTTTCCATATATGGTATTTTCTTCCATTTAAACTAACCATTCCTTAGGTACTAATTCTCATCGTTTAAGCAATTACAAATGCTTTGATATCACTTGTTGGGGAAAAAAGATAACTTTTTTCGATTTGCTTAAATCTACTAGGAAATGTTCCAACCAACCAAGAAAACTATGTAATCCAACAAATCAAAGACTGTCATAATACATGTCTTTTAACATGGAAACCTTTCCAAAATCAAGGGAGTAAAAACCACGAGAGCGATCTCGGAGTCCACTCAAACACTTCATTATCACGCTTTTGATACAAAACCAATATCCTCTAGGTACACAACCTAGAAATCATCATAATGAAGACGACAACGCCTCTAATCCCATAATGACGGGATTCACTAGTATATAGTGAAGATCTACAAGTAAGAACACAAACACCAAGAGAATAAAGATAGATTTCACCAAAACTACCGGCTGTTGTTCGGGGCTTGATTGACAGATGTGTGGAACCTTGATCGACAATCCAGCCATTGAATACGAACAACAAGTTGTCGTGTACATGCTCACCAAAAATCAGCTTGATCCGACCACGGATGACCCTTGATCCGGCTGGTTTCCCTCAGCTGTGGAGAGCAACCTCCTCCTCACTTCTCCCTGCTTTGTTCACTGTTTTTCTGTTTGGTTGTGTCTATTGTCTCACGGCTGTCCTCCTTTCCTGCTGCTAATAAGGCCAAAAAAAAAAAAAAGCATAAAAATGTCACAAAACAATAATACACAAGACTCTTAGGTTGGATTAAATAAAACCAAACAGTGCAATAGCTCGGTCTGTTCCTTGTACCGGAATCCCCAAGATGGCTGGTTAGTGCAAATGATTTTAAGCTTTTGGAGTGATATATATTGCAAAAGCCAACTTTGTTAGAAGCTGTAGGTGATGATAGAACGGATTGTACGTTTAATATCATAGCCATACTATGTAGAGTAAATGTTTCAGTGTAGATTCTAACATGGACATGTAAAACAGATATTCTTGACATAAAAGTCTAATTACTCCACTATTGTGAATTTCTTGCTCTGAGCTGTGTTCTCATTTATTCTACCAGGCTAAGACTGGACTCCAAAATTTTTTTAGAGCTGCATTAAGAAAACTCCGTGGCAAAGATGCTGATATATCAGAGGAAGCAGTTGGGATTGAGGTTGCACTTGATCCTTGAAATTCTGAGGAGGGATTAACCGTGTTGGACTTTTGACAGGAATGCATAGTGACTCTCCAAAGTCTACCAAAAGCGAAGCTGCTTGACTTGTGTTCCAAAGCAGATATGCTCCTCTAATTGTAAGCAATCTGCATTTCTCTATTGTTGCAGAACTTGCAATTTTACATTGTATTCAGTCATGATTTGAGTCAAGACTTTGCGCGTGCAAGTCACAAGAGGGATTAATCACGAGTCACTACATTTTTCATGATTCGAGCCCAAAGATGCTATTCACTTCAGTGGTACACTAAGATGTAAATAGCACTTTGTAATACTTTTATCTCAAGTTTGAACTGTGATAGAATAACCGCGGCAACACAAACATATATCCCTTTCAAGATCTAAGTTTTATTCTCTTGATTGTTAATTACAAAGCTGAGCCTTGACAAGGAAACCACGCATAGATTGGGGTTGGACTCATGGTACTTCAGCAATTTAGAGGAATTAATGGGATTGGTTTCTACTGGAGTGAAACACTCGAAGATGCAGGTGACATCATTGCTTTTACTCTCTTGCTCATTGTTTTTTCCACATTTGCACTTCTTGGCTTTTGATATGTTACCTAGCAGACTCCCAAGTTGGGAACGATGGCCTAGATGTTGACATTAAGATTTGGAAATGATAATCTCTTTTCTTTTCTTTTTTCCTCTTTTTTCCGATCATCAAGACTTTCATCTATCAAACTTTGTATGATAGCTTTTAATTTATGTGTTTTTTGATTTTTATGATAAAGATTATTTTATTTTTTGATTTGTGTAAATGAGAGTAATGAGAAAAAAAATAATAAAATAAGTTGATATAATATAAAATTAAAAATTAAAATGTTTCCTAAAAAAAAAAGAATGTCTGAAAATTTTATAAATTTTTTTTTAAATAAACTTATATTATAATTTATTCGAAACATTTCAATTAAGTAAATATCACAATCTATTATATATATATAATTACATAAAATATTTAGATAGAAATCATCTAAATATCAAATTATCTAACAATTGATATGATATTTGTTTAGTTTTAAAATTTTCAAAAGACAATCATATTATTTTGTATAATTTAAATTAATTTTTTTTATTTAATCAATTTTACATCTTTGATAACGACTTCTTAAAAGGAAGAAATGCATGTGATTGTGATTACGACTGTTATGATTAGGTGCCTATAACAGTTGTTATCAGGACAGTTGTTGGTGCACTTCTAAGGGATAAGTCTGGAAGAAGGCCACTTGTGATTGTCTACACATTCGTCACATAATTCATAATCGACTGGATCAAACTCCCTGTTATGACGACGACGGCCTCCGACGCCGGTGGCTGCGGCGGCGAGATCCTGGTCCTCCCGTTCTTCGGGCAAGGCCACCTCTTCCCCTGCATCGAGCTCACAAAGCACCTCTCATCCCGCAACTTCACCGTCACCCTCATCGTCTCCTCCTCCCTCTCCTCCTCTCTCCCTTCTTCCCTCACCACCCACATCCACCTCATCCCCTCCGACCCAATTGGGCCGTCTCCACCTGGGCCCGGGCCGAACCCAGTTGGGCCTGAGCCTTTTGGAAAACAGCAGGACCAGATGGGAGCGGGGATCGAGGAGATGTTGAAGTCTCGGCCCGATGGGTCGACCCGGCCCGTGTGCGCGGTGGTTGACGTGATGATGAGCTGGTCAAAGGAGGTGTTCAGGAAGCACGAGATCCCCGTGGTCGCCTTCTTCACGTCGGGGGCGTGCTCGGCGGCGATGGAGTACGGCGGGTGGAAGGAGAGGGTCGGTGAGTTGCGGCCCGGGGAGACGAGGGCCGTCGTCCCCAGGCTGGGGGACGAGATGGGGATCACGTATGAAGAGATCCAACGTCGGGCCCGGAGTGGGCCTGGTGGGCCTCCGGGCTGGGATCTGGGCGGGCGTGGCGGTAGGGGTGGCAGGAGGATGAGACCGTTCGGGGCGGGATTTAGGGGTCCTCCCGGGCCGGGCCAGAGGCCCATGTGGGTCGACGAGGTGGAGGGGGCGGCGGGGATACTGATGAACACGTGTCACGAGCTTGAAGGGCCGTTCTTGGACTACGTGGCGGAGCAAATTGGGAAGCCTGTGTGGGGCGTAGGCCCGCTGCTTCCGGACGAGTTTTGGAGTTCCGCTGGGTCGGTTCTTCATGATCGGAAGATCCGACCCAGGAAGGAGTCCAGCCACACGGAGGACGAGGTGGGACGGTGGCTGGACTCCAAATCTCGTGGGTCTGTGCTCTATGTCTCGTTTGGTAGCGAGGTCGGACCCACGAGGGACGAGTACGGTGAGTTGGAGAGAGCCTTGGAGGAATCGGTTCGCCCGTTCATTTGGGTGATCCAACTCAATTCGGGTAGGCCTGGCCCGTCTGGCGGAGGAGGTCCTTCGGGTTCTGAACTTGAGGATGGTTATTTTCCTCATGGTTTAGCCAACAAAGTTCAAGAAAGGGGTTTGATCATACACGGATGGGCGCCGCAGCTACTTATACTTAGCCATCCCTCGACGGGTGGGTTCTTGTCGCATTGTGGATGGAACTCGACGGTAGAGGGGATCGGGCGAGGCATCCCATTCTTGGCATGGCCCATTAGGGGTGACCAGTTCTACAATGCTAAGCTGGTGGTGAGCCATCTCAAGATAGGGTATATGGTGCTTGATAATAAAGAGTTGTCCGAGATGGTCAAGAGTGATGATATAGCAGAAGGCATTGAGAGATTGATGGGAGATGAGGGGATTAAAGGTCGAGCTGTCGAGCTCAAGGTCAAGTTCGAGACTGGGTTCCCGGCGAGCTCTGAAGCTGCACTTGATGCTTTTAGAGATTTCCTTGAAATCCCATCAAAGAAGACGAGACTAGCTTGATAATGTCAGAAGCAGCATGATAATGAGGAGCTCTAGTTTGTAAGGAATGTGTGGCCGATTTTGATGGTCTTTCTAAACCTTCGCAACTTATGGTTCTGTACTAACTTTGTTACGCAACACAATGATATCGTAAGTTTTTTGTACCACCTAAAATTGAAATCCATGGTTGGTTGGCTATCTCTGAGCGAGTTTGCACCAGGAACCTGCTTGTGAGGAGGGGGTCATTGAGGCCGATCTGGATGTTTGTGAATTTTGCAGGAACCATCGCGAGGATGTGCAGCATTTATTTATGTTTTGTAATCCTGTTTTGAGTGCCTGGGGTTGTTGTTTTTGAATGGTGGGATTACACTTTTGTTATGCCTTCAACTCTTCGGATCTCTTTGAAATATGGTCCAATATTGGCATGGCGAAAAACTGCAAGGAGGTTTGGATGTGGTCAGGAGATTGGCAAGGGAGAAAATGAGGAGCACCCTTAAGATCATTACTGCAGAAGGATATTATAGGGTCCGTGTGTTCCTGTAGTCAGATTGCTCTATTTTTTTTTTTTTTATGTGTGTTATTTCTTGTTTAAATGATGCAGATTGGATCTTGTTGTTAAGACCCTAGTTTGGGATTGATTTATCTACTGTAACTATATAAAAAAATTCATGACATAATTTGAAAAAATTACGTGAAATCTTTATTCTAAGCGGAGGCTGACCAATGCAGCTTTTTTTTTTTTTCCTGAAAGGTGTCCGGCACCAGGACATTACAGGGTGCTTTGTTACAGCTACAGGATTTTTACTCCAGGTTAGTTGCTCAATCTCCATTTTACTTGATCAGTTCCTTGATGTCCGGAGTTGATTTCTTGCTTGATGTCATTATGTTAATTTCTTTTTGTTTGTCTTAGCATGATTACTTCTGAAATCCAGAGGCATGGTGTGCTGGTATCTTGGGTACCATTCTTGTGTGTTTCTGGTGTGCTGGTAGCTTACTCATCTAAACTTTCATGAATGTTGAGAGTTTGATATATATAGATAATTGAATGTGTCGGAGCAGTAACGAATTTTATTTCCACGCCTTTGATTCTCTCAGATGTACATATCAGCGTTCTCGATAGGAATGGGAGCAGTTCCCTGGGTCATAATGTCCGAGGTATGGTGGAACAAACTACATAGCAATGGAGTCATATCATTTTCTATGGTTGGCTTATTCAATTTTATAATGCCTCTGCCTAGATTTTCCCTATTAATGTGAAAGGTGTTGCCAGAAACTTGGTAGCGCTAGTGAACTGTACAGGAGCATGGTTTGTGTTCTACACATTCAACTTCCTTATGAGTTGGAGCATGTCAGGTGACTGATATCTGAAACCCTGAACGCTACACTCACTCTGTCTTCACTATCCAAGCACAAAAGAATGAGGACCTGGTTTTGGAATTTCAGGTACTACTTATATTTTTGCGGGGTTCTGTGCTTCAACTGTTATGTTTGTGGCAAAGGTAGTGCCAGAGACAAAGGGGAAAACGCTCGAAGAAATTCAGGTGTCCATCAATCCTCCACAAGAAACCTTGGCGTAGACGATGTTCGTCAGTGAGATTTATTGAAGTACTGCTCATCTGGTCTTCCGTATCTTCCATGTATTATTCATGCTCGTTTTGGTGGACTTTTTTTGTTGTGGCTAGAATTATATCGCCAATGTGACATCTAATTGATAGGTTGCTAAGCCAGCAGAGGGTTTAGCATAGTGAAAGAATCGTTTTTTTTTCTTTTGACATAAATGTCCAATTGGACTTATATTCCCTTTTTTTTTTTCTTGAATACATATTTGGATTATTCTTATTGATATAAACTCATCCCAGAAACCGCGCAAGTAACACTAGAGACATAATCCGCCATGGCACCTCTCCAGATACCAAATAACAATTAAATACAGAAAAGTAATCTAATGGGGATATATTTGGCATCTTTTTGTGCAACATTTTACTAACCCTCTGACAATCTCCTTACACTATGACATTACTCAGACCCAAGTTCCTTGTCGATTCCATGCCACTTCGCATCGCAAGGGCTTTCGCCCGCTTTCGGTGTTAGATTACCGTCAACGGACACGCCACTGGCAGCGCAGATCTCCACATGGGAGTTGCGAATTACAGCTGCAGTGCTCATAAACCCCCTGGAGTGATGGATGCATTGACATGAACTTTGAATCGGCCTTCGGGTGGTGCCTTCCAGATATGATCCCGGACCGATCAGGTATGCATGTCTCTCCTCCTTGTTATGGACCCTTTAATTTCCATTAAACCAAATGCCATCTAAAAAGCCTACATCAAAGCATGATGCACGATAGAACCTTAAACCTGGATAGTGCTCGAATAAACAAACATTCGTTGTGTTTCTGTAACTACAAAACCACATGATACAAGAGGGAAGAAACAGAGGAGGGAAAAAGGATAGGACATATGGCCTTTTTCTCTCCTATATAAAGTTAGAAACTATATCTTGCAAAACTGATTTTGATGATATCATCCATTTCTGTTTTGAATTGCGCCTACAGTCTTGGGGAACATATCACGAGTCTTTTATGTACAGTGATTTGGTCTGTCTGGGTTATCCAGGAGTTCAACAAGCACGGCCTTTATCGATGATGATCAAGCTGATTGGGGTTTTCATTATTCCAAAGCTAAATGCATGAGTTGGTCCACTTCGCTCAAGCACTTGGGCGAGTTATAGTCTTCCGGATCGAAGAGATCAGCAGAATATGTTCTTTTCAGAGTAGGCCTCCGTAGTTGTCTAGCAAACTCCGAACAGTGTCTTTCTCCCTTCAAAATCTCCACCACCTGCAGCACAGATGATGCATCTTAAGGTTACACTTCTCTAGTGTTGCCCTTATCTTTTGCGTATATTTTTAGTATATGTCATGTCGACTCGATGAAAGTGTTCTTTGTTCAAGCACAGTGTGCCACGGTTAGTTACCGAAATTGAAGAAAAAGGAACTTACCTCGCTCATTTGGGGTCTTTCGATTGGGCAGTGATGGATGCACATCGAGGCTGCAAGGGAAATGTTTTTTAGCTGCTTCATGTCATAAGCATCATTGAGAGAGGGATCAAGAAGTTCCTTATATTCACGCTTGTCGAGGAATGGTTTAGCCTGCCAATATTCCAATTTCAACTTCATTAGCCTCGTGAAACAAAATATTACCTCAAGAAGCTACACTAGAACTCTGAAAGCAGCAAAGACATTTTGAAATTTATCTCTTTACTCGAATAGAGCATTTGTCTCATATACTCACAGCTTAAGTATGGTTAATGTTGGAGTGAAAATGCATGCTCTCAAGGCCATGAAGGCACAAAAGCAGGCGAGGTATGAAAATACTGCGGAAATATTGAGAGCACATACCCACATAACGAGGCTTTTTTGTGAATCATCGAGAGCAAGACGACCCGAGATCAGCTCCAGCAGGAGAACTCCATAAGCATAGATGTCGGTTTTCTCGTCCACTATCCCATGCATGAAGAATTCAGGAGGAAGATAGCTGCCAAAGACACGATCAAAATGCGCATGAGAGAAGAACTCTTGGTGCATGAGAGAGTCCAGTTTATATTTTTACATACCCGAATGTGCCTTCGATTTTTGAAACAGTATGGTGAGTCCAGTTCTCTGGCAGCCACTTAGCAAGTCCAAAGTCAGAAATCTGGATAACAACGTCATTTAGATCCTCAAGAGTCTGATAAATGGTGAACATATTGAATTCAGATCCTAAGTTTTAGTTCTCTAGGTATTCTCATCATTTGTCATGGATTGCTGAAGACACAAGACTTTGCCGTGTGCTAAATGAGGATTCTCTTAAACCAATGATCAAGAGAAAACAATATATAGACGTCCTGCAGGGCTCAATACATTAGGCCATGTGCTTTTCGCTTTATCGATTGATAACGAACCTCTAGCTCAGAGATGGAGTTGCAAGACCACCGTGACAACACAAAATGCTGCTACCCAAAGACACAGATCGAGGAGGAGGATGGTTTGATATGAAGAGATTTCCGTCTAAGATGATCAAAGGGATATGTACCTGAGGTTCAAAGTCCTCAGTCAGCAAGATATTCGCAGACTTGATATCTCTGTGTATGATCCTCCTCTGGCAACCTTCATGGAGATACTGGAGGCCTTGAGCAGACCCTAGGGCAATCTTATATCTAATATCCCATTTTAGTTTCTCCCTAGAGCCTGAAATGCAAACAGATGTATCGTTTCTTTCAATCTGAAGGAGAGGGAAATTAGTCTGAGAATTAGAAGTGATGTGTCTCGCTTGTACCTCGGAGAAGTGACTCTAGACTTCCATGGGGAGATAAGTGAAGAACAAGGTGCATTCCCCCTTCAACTCCATAGCCAATGACCTTCGCTATATTAGGATGGTTGACATGAACTACAATGCCAAGCTCAGACAAGAAATCCGCTGCCATTTCTTCGAGATTTCCCTTTGTCAGCCTCTTGATTGCCACATACTGGCCACTTTGCAGAACACCCTTGTAGACTTCAGCATAGCCTCCTTCTCCAATCATGCATTCTTCATGAAAATAAGTAATGCTTATTATTTAACAAAAATAATCACCTAATACTGTATTCATATTCACATGCAAACATGGGTATCAAATCTCTAGGGTTCAACTCAATGCCAATCGACAATGGGTGGAGTGACCCAAGATCAATTTATGCACTTGTAATATCTTTATCATATCCGATGTAGGTAAACTATTCTTATCACACCTCTCATGCGAATGCCTCTTATTGGGCTTGAAACCTGAAAATATATTTGGATGGCATATAGTATTGGGTCGTTGGATCTATTGGACTCTGATACCATATTAAATCTCTAGGTCTATTAAGGACCATAAATATATGTTATCAAAACCCAATGGACCCAACAGTCCAACACTGAAGGCCATCAAAAAATATGTCCGCATTTCAAGCCCACATTCGTGCGGGGTGTGTTGAGAATAGTTTACCCCACACTGGATATGATAAAAAGTATTACAAATGCATACATAGATTTTGGTTCACTCTGCTCATAACCAATTAGTTTTGATTTAAAACCTCGGAGAATGAGAAGCACGTTGAGGCTGCAACTTTGGTCGGAACATGCTTCATACCCATGTAAAGCTGATATTTAGATAGCGATAAACGTTTTGGGTAAATTTGTTTGAGTAATACATGAAAATAAATTTTGTTCATAGCAATTCCCAGTCAACTTCTATATATGCTGCAGCCTCAATACATGAACAATATCAGTGTACCTTTTTTGAGTAATAATACCAGTGTACTTATATGTATATGTAGATGCCTTTTGATCTGCTGAAGAACATTGAGGATTTAGTTTACCTCGGCTGAAATCATTAGTCAGGTCCTTAAGCTCCTTAAGAGTGAAATTCTTCCAAGTTGACTTGATGCAATAGAGTTCACTATCCAGCACCGGTATGGCCGGGATCACGCTATGTCTAGCACTCCTACTCTTTCTCCTAGTAAGCTTCGGAATCGTGAGGGGATGAAAAGTACTCTGCAGATGCTTTGGTCCCTTCTTCAGCAAATGAATGAAGCCACGCCAGTGAGATGAATGAGTCCCGGAATGGTTCTGATCTGATGTGCTAACTATATCGGAATCAGAGGATGGTTCATATGCTGCTCTTGGTGAGGGCTCTTCTATCGGGGCTACGATCATTTCAAGAAGTTCTGCATGTGTCAATAAATGTATTGAGGTTATGTGTTGCTGGAATGAATGTGCCATGTATTTTGCTCATAATTTGAACAGATTATCTGGGATTTACCATGAGGAGAGAAGTCCGGGACGGATGATAATCTGTTAATTATTGACAGCGCAGTACACTCTTCAGTAGTTTCCTCCGAAATTTCACTGGAGCCATTGCTGTTGGATAAAGGTGGCGCCGTATGTCAAGAAATGAAGCTCAAACTCAACAAATGTCTATAAAGTTCGAACTTTGCTGAAGAACTGCCTTCCCCTCCCTCAAAAGGAATAGGGAAGTCTTGCATTCTTGTGACAAAAGTTTCCAAACAGTGAAAGCCGAAGCTTGTAGATGAATAGATCTTAGACGCAATGCATTGTTTATGGCCCATTAGACATTCAGACCAGAATGCTCCTTACATAGTTGGCCAACTTATCTTACATATATATACAAAAACAGGAAATATGAGGAGTTTATACATGCAAGATTTACTGGAAAAAAAAATGTATATATTGAAACATCTCAGCTGCTACAGCGTCCGTACTAAAGCCCGGGTCGACCAAATTTATGCAACATGGTGTATGGATTCAGGTGTTCATGAACCACGTATAACAGATATGACAGGTGTTCATGTCCGTACAAAACGCGTCCAGATATGACATCCGAGAAGAAAAGAGAAACATATGATGGGTGCTCTCTAAACATACAATAGCGATTGTGATGCAGATACCAGACGGACTTGCAATTTGGTCGTTTTTAATATTCAATATTCGACTCACAACATACATTTGGATGTAGTTACTCCGTCACCTTAATGTGAAAAGAAATAACTGAAAATTCAAGAACTAAAGGTTCTCAATAATTCAAGAATTACCTATGACAAGGAGAAGATCCGTCTTGTGCATTGTCCATGCTTCATGCATAAGATGGTCAAAGCAGAATTCCAGCTGGGAAAAAAGAGAAACTGATCATCCTATGGGAGGAAAGCAAAACCATGAGACATCAGGCGAAGAGAAAAACAAAAAAAAAAGAAGGAAAAACTGAAAGTAAAACTCGAAGCAGACAGAAGAAACAGAGGAAGAGAGAAAATGAAGGGCCGCCTTTTGTTTTTATTGTCTAAATTGAATAGAATTCGGAATGTCTGCCAAAGGTCAAGAACTCTGTTTTTCATTTTTTATTTAATTTTTGTTTTCCTTCCGTTCTTTGAATGGTTGGTTTTAATTTAATTTAATTTTTATTGTTGTGTGGTATGGGTATATAGGATATGGGAGGAAGCTATGATTCAAAAAAGAGAAAAAAGAAAAAAAGATTGAAACATTAAAATATACTTGAATTTGAGACATGAACCATGAAGAATGGAGGAGAGAAACAAAAAAGAAGAAATTCTTGCGACTGTATTACGAACATAACGTACATTACAGTGTAGTATTTATTTGTAATAGTAAAGATCCGAAAAATTTGAGATAATTTATTTTTTTTAAATAATAACAAAAACAGTATATTATATAACGTTGTAATTTATACAATGAGATTATAAAATTCGTTTGTTAAAAATCATGACCAAAATATGATTAGTATCCAAAAAAATCCGTCAAACTTAGTTTCACAATAATTAATGTGTATAATAAATAATGGTACGTTATAATTTATTTTATAGGGTTAAAAGGGTTGTTTGACGATATAATAAGGAAAGAATATAAAATATGAATGAAATGTAACCCTGATACCAAAATACAAGAAAATACGGTCTTAATACGAAAATACCAATTTTATATACTTATTTTCTTTATGTCAATTTTTACTCCATCTAAATTAAATTATTTATCCACTAAATACCCACTAATTATCCACTAAAACTATTTTAATTGATTTATTTTTCTATAAAAACAAACTCTTTTCTTTTTGAAAAACTTCTTACAAACATAAAAACACTTTTTGTCATTCAAGAGAAGAGATAATTAAGAGAATAGAAGGAGAGTTTGAGAAAAAGAGGAGAAGTTAGTGTTACAAGACGACGAGGATCCTTCATTATTAATAAGAGAAGGTGATCATGTTGTTTAGAAATTCTATAGAAAATCATAGACTCTATGATAAAATTTAATTTTAATATATGTTCAATGCTCATATGTATAGTTTTTGATAAATTTAATAGATTATGATTTGGAGTTATGACTCTCAAGATATAAATCAAAACTTAATTAATAAAAACTAGTTATATGGATCACTTGTGACTTGATCTGGAATTACACAAAAAGATTTAGAAAACAAGCCTTATATCAATAGAAAGCCCTTGAAGTCTAGTTTCGATAACAGTTTAAAAATATAAATTTGGAGTTGTATGTAAGGATTTATGTTCTAATTAGTGAAAAAAAATATCAAACTGGCTAATCTAACAGAAAATATAAAGTTAAACGAATAAATTGTTATTATTGGTAAGTTTCATAATGAAAACTCTAATTATATGAAAATGTTATAGTCTAGTTTATTAAAAATTTTTGGAAATAATTTTTGGAGTTGTATACTAGAAGTTATAGTTTTAAATGTGTCGAAAGATCATGTTGGATAGAATCCGAAAATGAACCGTTTTGATCCCGAAACAACTCCAAATGTTCACAAACATTTCGAATGATGATAAATACATAAAATCATCATCATGGACTATCAAAATAAGTATCAAAGATTTTTTTTCAAAATTTGACACCACCACATAATATTATCGCGACGGTTATTCAAGAAGTACAAACAAATATACATAACTTTATAACATGAACAATCATTCATAAGGATATATCTTAATACGTATATCTTATTATATTATAAGATTTGAAGACGCTGCTCTTGTCACTTAAAGACGAGACTGAGCATGTGCATATGAAGAACTGTGGCAAAAGATAACGTTTAAATTTATTGTGTGTGACGATGTGTGTTATTATACCATGAGTATAATAATATGCATGAAATCTTTGAACGTAGTCACTAAATATCAGTGACATAAAATACTGACTGTAACTGTTGTGTGCTGTGTGTAAAATACTTAGTGTTGTGGGGTGTTGTTGCATGGTGTGTGTTATGCCTTATTTACTGGTATAATGAGGGTGAATATGTAAAAGGATTGTAAATCCATAAATTAGTGAGATAATTCCGTGGTATAAAACACAAAGAGCATTGTGTCTGTCACATGTGTTATATAATGACTTGGTGGTGACATTCTTTTATCGATCTTGTGAGATCGTTTTGATATGAGGAAAAACTCATTGAAGGAGATCGTGGGCTCCGGTTTGACTGATCCCCTTTCGCGAATGTCCGTTTTACTAAAATTGAATAAAGTTTGATAAATTGAAATTGAATAAATCTCGTCAATGACACAATTATAACATGGAGGGTATTTATTATCTCTGTTCACTATATTTTTTAGATGATGATTGTGAATGCCGGATTCGTACGATAAGTTCTAGAGTGTTGAAAAAATGGCCTAAGTGGTCTTTTTTTTTTTGCTTTTCTTGCCTTATTCTCTCGTATAACCCTTGATAAGGATACCACACGTTATTGAGCTCATATGGCTCACAGTTACTATTTTCTGTGTTTTTCTCTTCTTTATGTTTTCAGAAGGTAGAGACAACGGGCAGATGATATAGATCATGATACTAATATGCATCTACTGTATTATGATTTATGAATTATGTAAAATATGTAATAAATGAGAAGTTTTCATTATATTTTCTAATATTATTGGTTTATGTCTTAGTGAATTTTATTCATTTTTATGCCTAAATCAGTTAAGTAATTTTTGTCTAGATGGGATATTAGGACTCAATGACAGTGACATCATTTATATTATTATGTTTTAACATGTTATAAAAAATTGGGACATTACAATAACGATTTTGACTCATTTAATGTCGGAATTGCATCAACTTTTACCTCCTTTATGGTGTATTTGGTGATTATAAAAATGTGGTTCATCTATCCCATCTCAATAGCTAATTGGAAAACTATTAAGAGAGTTTGAAGAAGAGAGAACTGTTTGAACAAGGTTTTCCTCGATCTTGATGATTGCTTCCTTGAGGTGGCTAGAATCGATGTCTTTGCAGATTCGAATGATTACGAAGCTTGATATCCATCAGCTGTTCAGTATTGGAAAGAAAATGCCAGTGCATCTGATGCTGAGCACCTAGCCATAATGATACGCAAGGCATAAAAGCCAACACAAGGATCCAGACTAATATCAAGAGGTTAAGGGGTTCGGATTGAGCACAGACGTATCTGAGCATGGTCTGATTCAAAGCAAACTTGTAGGCTGTAGCATCGTTTTCAAGGTTGGAAAAACCATTTTCATTACTAACTGAGTTCAGCAACATCCAACAAATTAGCAAGTTCAGACAATCACATAATCAATTATACAATAACTAGGCAATTGAAGATGTTGTCACACAAAGTTCTACATCTTTAAAACCTTTTTCAAGAACATTGATGAATCTTTGACACAAATCAGTGGACAAAACCTCGAGCACAAATGTTTGAAATGAGTACTGTAAGTACTTATATTTTGTACAATGCTTACCTACATCTTTTAAACCTTTTTCTAGAACATTGCCGACTCTTCCGTTACAAACCAAAGAACAAACCTTGTGCACAGATATTTCAAGTGACAACCACATTAGGTATCTATCATTTCAACAATTCCCATGTTCGTTCGGAGGTGATTGATTACTGGGATCTGGCTGCAAGATATCATCATTAAATCGAGTCTTCTGAATCATCAGAATCACTTCTTTCAGCTTCCCCCGTAATGGCTGCAGAATCTGGTGCATGAGGCTTCGCTACAGGCTTGGGTTCAAGCTTCTTGCTCACATTGCGTGCAGAATAATCCCCGTCTTCCTCTTGTGGTGTCACTTCCGCAGGTTAGCTTAAGTCAAGGCACAACACAGTAACGAAGCTGTAGTATCCAAAGGCAACAGGTGAATTTACAATAACTAAAGTACATGTGAGCACATCCGGCGAAAGAAAAACGTGTAATCAATTTTATTCTGATTCTTAGATTACAGTTTTTGGAACAATGTAATCTGGAAGGCATTCGTTTACCATCATATCCGTCCATCTACCGCAGAACATTTATTCTCTCTGTATAAATGACCTACTAATCATTACTCAAATGACCCAAACGAAATAACTTTTTGGCATCCCCAGGAATGACCGATTCTTGCTTTTAGTGATTTCATCTATTCTATTCCTTGGTATATTAACACGTTTTAACTCTTTCCTGATGCAAGAGAATCGACGAGGTGTCTGAGTAGAACTACTCATTACTCAGAAGAAAGCTCCTAGAATATAGAAATATCTCACCAAGTTTTATCTATCAGACTATCACATTATTTCATGTGAGGATATTATGTCAGGATAATATTCCATTACAAAAGCAATCCAATTAAGCATCAGGAGGTGTGGAAGAGAATGGAACAACCACATTATTCTGACAATACCATTGTCACCAAATCACTGGCAGACTATGACATAAACAATTAGGAAGATAAATATGAGGAAGAGTTCATATTTGAAAATTTCAGATAGAAGATCAAAGGATATTTCCACTTCTCATGATATTCCAAAGATCCCTCTCAACACGTTGCACAACCTCTGGCTGCAAAAATTTTCACAGAAAGACATATAACATCAACTTAATATATGAAAACAGAACTTCCAAACCCAATGAGAGTGTTTCTTCAAGAAAATATCACCGAAGTGAGGAAGTATAGTTCAAGCCACTTCTATAATTCCCCTACTAGATGGATTTGCTTTGTTTTCATTTTTAAGGTGCATGGGCTTCAAAATGAGAAGCAATTGACAAATCAAATGAGAAATTCATACATTTAAATCTGGCTCTCTACGGAACCTGCGCCTCCGTGCGTCTCTCATTGGAGGGGTAAGACCATGCCTGTATTCTATCGAATCCGGTGCAGGGTCACCTTCATCTCTCACGACAATCATCTGTCCAATGACAATGACTGAGTTTGTGCAAGTAATTATAACGTAAGATATTAATGATCACAGCTTGACTTACTTGACCGATATCAGCAGTTTTTATCAGCACACTATCATCATATGTTTTATATGACTCTACAACAGAAGGAAGATCCAAGAGAGATGCAGGGAACCTATCATTACCAATGACAAATGTGCCATTCCTCCCGTCCTCTGCAATCAAGCCAACAAGCAACACAGCATCAATTCACTGCTAACAAGTCCTCTACCTCAAACTCCTTTCCGTAGAAGGTTCTAGCCAGTAATATCTACCATCTTGGCAGCCCAAGGAAGCAAAGATGGTATAAAACCATTGAAGTATAGAGGACTTGGAGTTGATATGGATAAACAAATCAAGAATCAGTTCTTCAACAAACTAGAACAAGTAAAAATTAAAAATACATGATTCGCAGCTACTGGCCAAGGTCTGGGACATCTCTAGGAGAATCAGGTAAAACAAAAAATGACAGAAAGCTTAATAGAAAAGCAATAAAAAATCACAAGATACAAGACACTAGTTATAACATGACCTAAGAAAGCATGATATCATAACATGAACAACAGCCCCCAGGAGGCAGCCTTTCTTGCAAAAAGCTGATGCCATGTAACCCCGGCCGACTTCTTTTCTATAGCTGCAAAACTTACTACTAGCTTTATTGATACATTCTCTAACCATCACCCTAAAAATCCTATAACACTGATGCAACTTATGGGACTGCTTTCTAACCTGAACTTTTAAAGGCTACAACCATGAGCACGCTGTTAACCACACAACTACCTCTAACAGATAATCACATGTCTTCTTTTTACATGCAGATGTCGGAATGCTTGCTATCTTAGAGGAATATGATATCCCATTGATTCTTTAAAGGGTTTCATCTCTCCTCTTAGTGCTTTATTAGCTACTAGTTCATGGCTGCTTAGATTCCAACACTACCACAAACTAGCTCTTGCTTTCTTTCCCTATAGCAACTAAGATGCCATCTATTTTCCACCCATGGACACGGCAGGACTACAAAAGGTTGACCTATTCTTTATTTCAGTCGCAGAAGCATCTTGTGGCAACGTGGCTTACCACATCTTTCCTTGTCTTTAGCTGCTTAGGTTTGTAACTCAACCTCACCTATATCTCTGCCTATGAAGAAATTTTTCTTTTCCATGACAAAAGACGAATTCTAACTTTCAGATGGTATTACACTCCAGATCAATTCTCAATCATGGTAAGCCAATTTCAGCATGATATGAACCATTATTCAGAATTTGCTTATTTTGTTTTACAGTCTTTCTTTTCCCCTTTATTTGAGATGTGACTGTCACATGTGGCAAGTCCGGTCTGGAGTAATCTTGAGCTGGCCTTAAACATGGGATACACCAGGATTATCATTGAGCCGGGTTGCAAGGAAGCAGTAGATATAGTAGCTAAAAAGAAAATCGATCTGTTTGTTAGAGAGTGTATCATTGGTGATTCTTTTAGAGTGGATTGACTTCTTTCATGAAACTTATTGCTCTTGGGTATGCAAGGAAGCAAATAGAGCTGCACATGAAATGGCATTCCATGTATCCACCTGTCATCGTCTAGGAGAATGCCGCCCTGATCTTCCCCATAATGTGTGGAAAGTACGTATTCTCGAAAAAGAGCAATGAATTAACCCGCGCTGAGCCTAATCAGGAAAAAAACCTCCTTTTCCATGGAGCAACACATCGATGAATGTAAACCCTAGTTTTTCTATGAATATTGCCCCTCACTTGCTCTTCTGATTCCCCTCATTTCCCCTCAAATCCCTCCTCAATTACTCTCTGATTCCTTCCCTTTGATAATTCTATTTCGGTTCGTATCACAGCAAGTCACAAAAGCATAATAAGCAACACCAAGAGCAAACAAGAACTAATGTATAGCCAAACAAAGCCAAAAAAATAAACAAAAAACAAAACAAAAAAAGATTACCAGAGAAAGAAAGGTCCAATTCCTTGTCCCCGGACGAAGTGGGATCTTCTTCATTCAAAAGTCGCTCGAGTCGTTCCGCCACAGACGGTGGCACCCTCAACACAAACTGCTCCTCCATTCCTCGACCAGCTTCTCCTCTTCTGATAATCCACCCCCTTTTGGATCCCGCCTTCGATTTTCGGCTCGGCTTGTGTGGAGCACGAATTGGGAGTTCAGAGTATGATGATGAAATTTTCTAGGGTTTCGTGATTGGGAAAGGGGATCGTTGGTCGGTCCTACGATCTGCGAGATCAGATTTTCGCCGGGTTGCGAATCAGAAGGCACAACGGCCGACGGGGGAGCCCATAGGTATAGGGTGTGTTTGTCTGGCCGGATGTCATCCCGTGTATAGGCCTGGAGATGCAGCTGTAGATTTTTTATACCAGGCCCTTTATCTTATCGTACTACTTTAGTTATAATAATTTGATCGTATAACGAAATTTTATATTTATGTTAAATTTTTATAAAATTTGATAAAAAAAAATAATGTTAATAATATTTTATTTTAATTATTGTAAAAAAAATAAGATAAAAAATAATGAAATGTATTTATGGTTGTAAATAAGCAAACCAAGTCCAGTTGGATATAGCTTGATCTCGACTCATCAAGATTTGATTACGCTTAGTTTTGAGTTCAATCTTGATTTGAATCTAGTCGAATCAAGACTAACAAACTTGTTTCATAAATAATTAGGCTCGGACTCAACTCATATACTCATCCGACCCTAGTCGAGTTCGAGTCCAATCCAACCTTTTATGAACAAATCACAATATCTTTATAATTTTAATTTAAAATTTTAGTCACTATCTATAAATTTAAATTGATTAACTTGACATTGAAAATCAAAGCTAGTATACTAATTGAATTTGAATTGCAAAAATCATTTTATTTGGATACATAATCACCTAATAGTAATTCTATTATTATATAAAAAGATATGATAGTTTTTTGTAAAATATATATAATATATGAGAGTTTTACATGATTTTGAATATTATATATATATATATATATATATGTATACATATGAATTCGAGCCTTTAACAAGATATAGCCCAATTGATTTGATGAGTTTATAAATGAGACGAAATGTGAGTCTATCAAGACAAGTCATTGATGACTCAATTTTGTCTCATTTAATTCCACTAATCTAAAATTAAACACAAATTTGGTTCATAAGGTTAATAAATGATACTCTAATCAAGGTTTTTTTCGAACCGAGTCAAACAAGTTTGCGAATGGGTTGGGTTCATTTACAGCTCTCGATGTACTTATTATAGAAAAACATGATTATTTTGATATTTTTTAGATTAAATGTTTATAAAAATTGGAAATATTATAAATATTTTAGGACAACCAAAATAAAAAATATTACAAGTAATTTGTGATAAGCCAAAAAAGAAAGTATTGTATGAGATGGAGGGAGTAAAAAATATAACATTTTTCTAATTTGGATATCTCATAAAAATTATATTAACATTTTTATACTTAAAAGATATTCTACAAAATATCCCTATTTTTATTTAATTCTATATCAACTTATCCACTATTTTTTTCTCTTTTTTTTTATCCACTCATCTATTTATCTCTCTCTCTCAAAATAAAAAAAAAAAACAAAATAATATCGTTCTTCAATACTCATAAATTCTCGTGTCGTTCAATCTATTGTATATTTTATGGAACGAACGGAATATCTTATTATATCAATTTATTCACGATTTCATATTATGTTCTCCTTCGTAAAGTTGCAACAATTTGTAGCTATTCAATTACATGTATTTTAAGGAGCTTTTTTTTATCATTGAATGACGTAAAAAATTTATTGCAAAGTGTCACAGGTTAAACTACACAATATAAACTATCATTAATATTATATGAAAAAATATAAAAAAATCATTTGATCGTCACATAATACAGGTTAAAGTTTATCTCGACAAATACATAGAGTCAAACTGTTGCAATATTTGTAGGACGAAGAGAGTATTTGCAATATTTGCAAATAAATTTAGATTGTTATCGAAGTCCACAAGAAAGTTTATATTTGTGTTCAATTTTTTGCTTTTTTGCTTCTTATATCGATTCTCATAATTTGAAAATTAATGAGGTTATTATATTGAGTGAGAGGAGAATTGATAGAGCGCATTGTAACATGGAAACAATGTTTTGGTATTTCAGGGATGGAAAACTTATCAAAGGAAAAATGTTGCCCATAAGGGTTGCCTATATTCGGGAACAGAGTCATGTAATTTAAACTGTAATGCATTAAGATAAAGAACAAAAAACTTTTAATGTATTTCACATCTTTATGGCTAGTTTCCATACTAATATATACTCCATTTGTATAAAAAAATTACAATAAATATAATATTTGTTCATGCCTTCAAAATTAATATTATTATTAAATTATATTTTTTACTCAAGCTATTAGTAAATTTTTATTATGTACTTTACATTATTTTATCTCATTTCACTATTTTTTTTTTTTTTCATTCCTCTGCACTCATTTTACAAAAGGAAAATGGATCCTTCTTCACAGAGTTCAACTTTTAACAAAACTTATGTTTGCTCATCATGTTATAATTCTTTTTCGGAGGGAAAAAGTATCTGGAACGAGGCAATAGTTCCAAAGTAAAATCCCGATTTTGTAAAGAATGAAAAGATACACTAAAAGTAAAACCCTTTGAATCCACTAAATAGAAAAAAGGTTATTTTTCTTCCATTCAAATTACAACCTCAAGAAAACATAGTTTCATATTGCAACCTCAAATTGTGATGTTATGAACAAATTAGTGGTTATCGTTATCTTTCAAATACAATTTCACGGATTGTTGTTATTAACATACATTCCATCACTTCTTCTTTTTTTCTTTTTTTTAATGAATTTACCGTTGTACAAATTTTCTACTTGGGTTCTTATCTTCAGCTTCAACAGATGTTGGAGTATGGTCCTGATTCATGGAGAGGAGAAGTTGTTCAATGAAGACAGGCACGGGCCGTGGGTTTGGTCGCGCATGTCATGCGTTGGTCGCCAGGCCGTGTGTGGTGGAAATCAGCATCCTCTAAGCACGGGAAAGTTGAGGTCGTGTCTTGCTTCCACAGACCGTGCGGCGTGCTTTTCGGAAGATTTAGATTTAATATGTTTAAATCTTGTTATTTTTGAGCCAATTAAATTAGGATTTTATTTGTGTCTTAAAGCATGTACCTAGATTACATATCTTTGTATGACTCCCGTGTGAAATTTGTTTCTTAAATAATGAATCTCATCGACGATCGTGGATTTTTCTTCCTCTTGAGGATTTTTCCACGCAAATTTTATATCTTTTCCTTTATTATTTAATCGTGTGTGTGATTCTCTTCTAAAAATGATATATCAGAACAATCAGGTTGATTAACCACGTAAAGTGAGAGAGCGATTAAAAACCCAAATCGATCGAGGAGGTAATCGATTGATTGAACTAGGGTTTGACAAGATCGAAGATTTTCATAGATTATCTTCGTTATCAATATTCGGTGATCAGAGATCCAATCTTTGGTGCTCTCTGATCAAGTGGAAGTGATGACGGATGATAGAAAGGTCTTTACTTTGGATTTTGGAAGATGCAGATGGAAAATAAATTTTATTAGATTATCTATCACTGGAAGGTGAGAAAAGCAAACTTGCTGAGATGGATCAGAAGAAGTGGGATCTGTTAAATTGCAAAGTTTTAGGTACGATTCAACTCTCATTGTCGTCGACGGTAGCCTTCAACATCTTCAAAAAGAAGACTACCGAATGTTTGGTGGAAACGTTGTCAAGGATGTATGAGAAGCCTTCCACGACTGTTCGTAACTTTGTATATCACATCTAAACGCAAGTGTACATGTCGTAGCAAGTAATAAAAGCGAGTATATGAGTTATGGTCCCACGAAGACATAGGTCTAGCGACCGAAGTATCAATAGTGTTCCTTGGGTTAAACAATCAAAACGTGATGAGTTGTTACGTGACACTAATGATTTTATTAACTAAACTAAGCTAATCGAAGTTAAGAAAGAAACAATAAAAGATCGGCTTTTAGATGTGAATGGGAGTAGGATCGTGACTTCGTTTTTCGATTGTATCTAGTTACTATATTATTCTAATAGTTAATCATAAATTGTGGCCCTATATGGCGGCGGGTTTTTCTTTCACTCAACAGACTCTGCTCCGGGCGCTTTCATTCTTTCACTGAACACGCCCTGTTGTGCTTTGGGTACTGTGCTCGAGCGTGACATGAGCTTCAATGTTTTTCCTGAAGCAGCGTCCTCTCGATGAATGACGCCCGGGATTGAGATAATACTACGTCCGGGCGCTCTAAGTGTTACCCTAAACCCTATGCTTTATTTGTTTCGTCCCACTTTGGCTCGACTCAATCACGCTCCATTTCCAACGTTTTTTTACCATCCTATTGTTTATTTCCTCCTATAAATCATATGAGGTATCAAAGCTCGCAAATACAACAAATAGGGCCAAAATCAATACAATTATGAATGTAAAGACATCAAAACGATACAAAAAAAATGATAAAACTCAATGTAAATAGAGCTAAAGAACGATGAATAAGGTATTTCTCATCAAACGTTTATTTAATGTGAAGATGAATAGAGAAAAATCAAAGACTGAGCATGTGAATGATTTCAACATGGTGATGAGTCCATTGGAATCAAGTTTCTTGACGATTTCGATGAGTTTAAGAGATAGTTGGGATAGCCTTGTGATGCTGTTAGTAATTCGTTAGACGGAAATAAACTCAAGTTTGATGATGCCATTGATATTCTTATGAATGAGGATACATGAAGAAGAGTTTCTCGTTCTTTTGAATGTTCCAAAGGTGCCCTAAATATTGAAGAATGTGATAGGCCTTCAAGCAGACAATGGAAAAAGTAGGAATCATGTTCAGTCAAAAAGTGGCTATGAGAGAAAGATCACGTGTTATACTGTGCTATGAAGGACCATGTGATATGCGTATGTTCAGCACTGAAGAAGGGTGAAAAGAAATATGACAAAGGTAAGGACATGGTTAGGTCCTCTAGTAATTATTAAGCATTGGTTTTGTCATGTGGATCCAAGTACGACTTGGATTTTGGTGTTGTAGAAGTCTGTTTGATACGTTTGAGGCTTATGGAGGTTCTTTGTTGATAGGTAATGATGCAGTTTGTGAAGTTGGTAGAATTGATTTTGTCAAAGTGAAGATATTTCACAATGTTGTTTATACCCTTGGGGATATGAGGTATGTCCCGGGTTTGAGAAAAAACTTGATTTGGATTGGTATACTTGTTTCTAAAAAATTACAACTATCAATTTGAGAAGAAGACATGACGGTTTGTCGCGATGCGTTGGTGATTATGAAGGCTCGAAAGATCAACAACCAGTTTATGTTAGTTGGTAAGACAGTTGGATGTAGTGGAGAAGTTACTCTGTGGAGTGGGAGTTTGAAAATACTGAGTTCTCGCAAGGGTGGGACGCGGAAGCTTGTGAGTTTCGTGAAAGTGCCTACAGAGGGTCTCAGGATCAAAAGTGATTGCGAGATGATGAAGATAAGAGCAAATGTGATGAAAGAGTTACGTGATAAGGGCTCCAATTCATTGATGAGGAAGATTGTTGAGCGTGAAGAGTTTCTTAGACAATGTGTATACAAGAGCATACAATATCGATACATGAACCCGAGACACTATTTAAGGAGTGGCTCTAGTACTTGTGTTGTTGAAAAGTCGCATGGTGGAAGTCACCAGATTGTGAGGTCAATGAACTCTTACTGGAAGTGGAAGAAATTATCGGGTTCAGCAGTTTTTGCCACTTATGCTGCTACGTGAGATAAGCATGGGTCGTCGTGGAGTGTTATGTTGAGTTGATGGTTTATGAATCAGTCCCACGTAGGAGATTTGTTGAAGTGGTGTGATCCTGATTCATGGAGAGGAGGAATTGTTCGAAGACAGACACGGGCCATGCATTGGTCGCATAGCCCATGTGTGATGAAAATCATCATCCTCTGAGCACGGGCAACCCCGAGGCTGTGCCTTGCTTGCACGGGCCATGCGACGTGCTCACTAGAAGATTTAGATTTAATATGTTTAAATCTTGTTATTTTTTGATCAATTAAATTAGGGTTTTATTTATGCCCATAAATATGAACTTAGCTTACATGTATGTAATCTTTTCTCAAAGTGTAGTTCTCGTTGACGACGGTGGATTTTTATTTCTTTTTGAGAATCTTCCCACGTAAATTTTATATCTTTTGAAACGTAGTTTAAAGGCTCGAATTGTCATGCTTATATTTTTTCTTATTGAAAGACTTCAAGGATGGAACAGCCGACAGCTACTAAATCAAACTTCAAAACCAGAGTCACCATTAGTTCAAGATCTTGGTTTTTAGGCAGTTCCAACATGCTTAGAAAAAGCGCAACAAACCACAATGCTAGAATTACATGTTGCAGGATTATCTCACGTATCGCATAAAACTCCACTTTGAAGAACTGCACACTTTGATCAAGCACATTTATTTTGAAATGAGCTCATCGATCAGATTTGCCGCATCTTGAATAGTTGCAATGCTTTGGGCACTTTCTTCCTCAACGGTGATGCCGAATTCCTCCTCAAGACCCATCACAATCTCAACCTACGTACAACCGAAAGAAGATTACAATACATTTCCAAATCATTCTCCCTCTGTCTCAAATTAATTGAGACAAGAAATGAGGGGTTATTGAGCTAAACTTTAACTTGTGCCACATGATTAAACATATTTTATGCAAATCTAATCGTATAATACTAATCATCATTCGAGTTATGCACTTTTGCCATGTGTTTGAAAGAAACTTTTGTTGCAGGTTTTTAATAGAAGGATAACACCACAAATGCATATGGCAAAAAATGCAATTACTGACAACAGAAGGAGTATTATTTTCAATATCTAATCCATCCGTCCCAAAAATATACTATATATATTATTTTATACGCATGAATATAAGTCTGATTTTCATATCAAATCACGTTTGATCGTCTAGCAATATGTATTAAATTGAGATATGTAACTTACACAATCTTTTGCCATTTCATGACAAATTTACAAAAAACTATATTTAATCATCGTTGTATGCGTATCAAACTTTACATCGAAATACGCGTCCAGTCAAAAGATTGCATTTTTTTGTGGGACAGGCCATACCTCTTAACAAAAACTACAAACATTCCATAGCTAAAAAAGCTCACATGAGAAGAGGGAATGGAAATGACAAGAACAAAATATTATGACGCTCCTTATTGATAAGCACTAAATCTGGCATCTGAATATCTATCTTTCACAACATTGTGTAATTTTGAGTATAGAAATAGTTTTCCAACGAAGTCATCCAGGAGCATCTAATCACTCAAGGAGATAGGTTATGCAGGTTTTCATTGAAAAATAGCTCAACCACATTACTGGAACAAATAATCCCACAAAATAACATTCCAGAATGCTATTAGTTCTTGAGTGAAGAATTGACTACCGTATCGAGAGAATCAGCTCCAAGTGATGCAAACTTTGAGTCTGCAGTTACAGCAGTGTCATCAGGTAGAGCAAGCTGTTTCTTCACTATCAGGCATACCTTTTCTACGGTTTCTGGTTTAGCCTGCTCAAACAAGAGTGCCATTATAGGTAATGCGCAAAACATACACACATCACACGGTCAACAGACCCATGCACATAAACACAAGCCGAAAAAAACTTTGTTTTACAACTTGCATGTTGTGTTTGGTTTGACAGAATGATCCATGGAATGAAATGGTCCGTTCCAGGGTCCTTTCCAAATGTAAGCCCACGTTTCCATTCTGTCTCTCACCAGTTAGAATCGCTCATACGGTCCGGAAGTGAATGGTCCAAAATTCAATTACACTTCTAACAACATTTCTCAACGATTTTATTGAGGGCGTTATTCTCATTTTTGGATTTCATTTTTTCTTTCGGTGATTTATGATTCCCGACCATCATCTCATAATAATACAATCCATTTCGATGATACAGATGAAACCGAATGAACACATTACAACATACGATCTTCATTTCGAAAAAAAAAAGGAAAAAAAAAGATTTATTTTATTTGAACATAAAACCATACCAGCAATCAAAACGTAGAGTAAGAAATTTTCACCTTTACTTCTCGGTTCTTTCAACTGCCCACCATTAATCCACTTTTAGTTTTGACATAACACTCAAAGTAATACCCTAAAATTCCCATTTTATACTTTAAGAGCTCAAAACATGTATTTTTTGCAATGCCATCTTTAATCTGCTACATCAAGATGTGGTCCTTTAATGGATTCCACCACTTAGGAAGAGGATATGATAGCACAGAAGACGTCCTTGATTATTGCCATAATGATGACAACTTTCGGCTGATTCAGTGCCTTCATACTCTGGTCTTGTAATGTATAATTCATGCAACTATTTCAAAAAAAAAAAAAATAATAAAAGGTAATAAAATGAAGACAGAATGCCTGTGAAGCATTCTGGAAAACAGGATGGCAGCATTTCACACAAAAACAATGTTTCTGCTTCAACGGATGTAAATGTTACAAACTCATAAAGTAGCAGAACTAGACATTCTCAAGATTCATAGCGGCCGTCGCAAGCAGATCAGCCAAGAGGCCCAAGACCAAATCCCATGGGATAGCCGCTAAACAATTTGATAAAATGTCAACAATAAAGTTACAAAACAAGTCTCTGCCATATTATTCCTAGAATGTTTTTAGAAGGAACTTAGACACAAAAGATAAGCATACCGCACAAGAAATCTGGTACCGATGCTTCCTTGACCTCAAAGAGTGGTAGCTTTTCGTACTCGCTGGAAGTGAAACAGATGTAAAACTGGAGACTTTATGCGATGCCTACCAAATCAGATCAGAACAAATTACCAATTACAAGGAAATCCAAAGAAAAAGAATGGCTAAAACATGAATTTAGCAGAGTAGTCAAAGCAGACTAGAAGAGAATCTACTTCACATGTTCTTTGATCTGTATGGGCTTAAAGCAAAAATAGATCGAAGAGCGAATCCGACTCGACTTTTAGCAAATCCCACCTTTAATTAATGCCATCATCACGACCTTTTGTAACAACGTGATCATACAGCCATCACAGTCTGAAATCACCACTGATTCGAAGTAAAAAAAAAAAAAAACAGCATACACCACACAGTGACACAGCCCACACAAAGACAATCAGTTCTGCCAGCTCCGTATTTGATAACTGTGTCCCACAAATTCTATCCTAAGGCCATTTCCTTGCATGCTTGGAGAGGAATGAGGATAGCATACATTTAGTTATCCAACCAGAATCAAAATGTATGCTTTTCCATACGAATATGGTGACCCCAAGCATCTTCCGCCAGAATGGTCGAATCAGCAGGATGGGATCGGCGCTGATTTGACGTATTCTTTCTATTTGAATAGGCAATGTGGATTCGTGTTCATTCTCCACAATACTAACAATGTCAACAATAACCACCACAAAAACTACAAGAACTAAATGCAAACAGAAACCGAAACCGAAATCCACAAACGGGGGAGACAGCTCTAATTTTACATCATATAGTTCGATAATTGCGGTTGGGAAAGAGAACACACAAATAACGGAGACAAACCTGATTTGGCTTGTGAGAGGAACGGAGAGACATGGAAGGCCGAGCAAGAGAAGCCATTGGATGGATCGAGGGAGTGAGAGAGATTGCAATTTGCAGATGGCCAACAACAAGAACAAAATGGGGAATGCACAAATTAAAAGGATTTAATAGGGGTGAGGGAGGCGGAGCGCACGAAGAGTGTGGAGTAGTAGACTGGGATAAATAAACGAGTCTTCCTTGCATCTACCCCCTCGTAATGCACAAGCTCGTTTATCTTTTCTTTTTTATTTAGCATTCATGACATATTAATCCTGAATCTTTATAAATTTTGAAAAAGATTTTTAAATTTACATAAGTCATCAAGGTGTTTATTTTATAGACAAAATAGTCAATCTATCAAAAAATCAAATATATCTCTAAAAACCTAATATATTTGTCGGAATCTGATCAGAACAAATAATACAAATAATACGTGAAGTAATATTACGTCCGTCGGAATCCGACCAAAGCAAGTAGTACATCTGGTCGGAGCAAGTAGTACGTCCGATCGGAAGTAGTACGTTCGGCGAAATCCAAACGGAACAACTATTACATCCATCAAAATCGAGCCAGAGCAACTAGTATGTCCGTCGGAATCCGACCAAAACTACAAAACACCGTCAAATCCATTAAATCAAACCCCAAAAGAGAACAGAACAAAAACACAAAAATCCATCCGATCTACCACAACAATCAAATCCACAAATAATTTCGGTTGTCATCTCTGCTTTGCCTACCGTCTCTTAATCGTCGCCATCAACGAGTTCGAAATCGAAGGCGAGAAAGTATCGTCGTCGTCGTTGTGTTTTGAGGTTGGGAGGCGAACGAGGGAAATGCAAACGGAGATAAGAGGAGGAGATTGAGGCGAAGGGGGGTGGGGGAGCTAGGTAAGGGTTGGGTGGTATCCCGTGAAAATTAAGTCGAGTGAGTGGTATTTTCTTGGAAATAAGTCTGCAAAGTGGTACTTGTGGGAAATTATCACAACTATTAAAACTAACTTTAAAACTTAAATAAAAATATTATCCAATAAAAATCTAACCTAATGATTAAAACGATTTTGACTTTCAATTGAATCTTGCTTATGTTTGCTAAGATTCTTCCTTTTGTACTGACATGAAAATTATTATTTTTAATTGAATGTTATACTTAGTTAGATTTAATATTTTTTTGATGGATTGATTATTTTGTCCAAAAATATACATTCGAAGGACTTGATTGAAATTACAAAGATTTGAGGACTTTTTTTGAATTTGAAAATATTTGAGGAAGTAATATATCATAAACCCTTTTTTTCATGGGTTTTTGTAATATTTACGGACATTTTAATCCGATCGTCCAAATCTACTTTGCTCCATCGCATACGAAGTGAGATTTTTCCATGTTGAATGGGACTGGTATGGTTGATACAGTCCACTGTCCACTATCCTTATTAGAGCAACTCTATCCTAATGTCATTTGCATTGTCATTTGTAAATTCGATAACCACAATAAAAAATCCACACCCCATTGTCAATACCATTGTTAAAAAATAACAATGTTATCAAATTTGACAAGAAATATGTCATTATCATATGTCGACATTATGTTCTGTCACATCACCATATGCATTGCCCTCAAATTTGGCATTGTCATGTATATTGCACCCATAAAGCTTGAAATTTGGGTTCTCATTTTATATTTGGCAATGAAAATAGCAGTTATAGGTGTAGAGTATAATGTCATTTGCCTTTAAAGTTGTCATTTATATTGTCAAAAAATTAAAATGGCAACCTAGATGAGAGCTAATGGGTAGAGTTACTCTTAGTCGTTAATTTGTATTTGTAACGATCCTATTTTTCTGACTTTTTCATAGAAATCCATGTGGCATTATTATCACTGCGGTCACTATCCCAATTAGATATACTCATCACATCCTGACTTAAACAAAAGAATAAAATAGAACCAACATCACTAGAAGCCTTTCATAGGAATTCACGTGGTATTATTATCACTGGGGTCACTATCCCAGTTAAGCATACTCATCACATTCTCACTTAAGCAAAAGAATAGAATAGAACCAACATCACTAGAAGCCTTTCATCTTTCCCCATACCGTTCAATATTATGATTTAGAGTCTCTTTGTCTACCTCATACCGGTCCCAAAATAAAATATCAGCTTAATAATTCTCTGGGTTTGTGTTACATACATCCTTGTTATCTATTACGTCTCACAACAATTCCTTGCTACTGTAAAAAGAAGAAAGACAAGAAAATAAGAAAAATTACCGTGAGATATAGGAGCTCAATAACGTGTCAGTCGTCTTCTCAGGAGATGCATAAGAGGAAGAAAAAAAGAAAATTTTGATCCCTTAGATCATATATTTCAGTTCTCTAAAATCAACACACCAGTTAAGAGAATAGATTTATCTCTAGCTGGGTAATATGGAATGTTCTGGCACATGTTTTTAATATCTCTTCAATGTTATTCTCATGTTTGCTTTAAGCTTGGTGGTCTAGCTCTCAAGAAGCATTAACTCATATGAACTATTCACTCCATCACTGATAAATTATGATGTTTTGACTTGACACGATTATTAAGAAATGGATTGATTTCGAAACTTTTTATCAATATGTGCTTGTTGATATAGTGAGTGAGTGAATAAGAATTATGGGTGGATAGAGAAAGGAACAAGATGAAGTAGAAAGAATAAAAGTGAAAATTGTTAGTGGGTATAGAAAGAAATAGTAATGATGAAGAGGATGATTTTATATAAATTATGGGTATTTTAGATCTTTTAACACTAAAAACTTGCTCATTTAAGAAACGTTATAATTATTTACGACATTCGAATTTAATAATATGTCGTAATTAATTTAGGACGAAAGGAGTATGAAATATGTTTCTGGTATGTGGTATACAATATTGTCGTTGATGGGTATTTTATATCAATCCTGTTTGAATACAATGATACCTGAACTCAATGCTTTTCTTACTGTTTGTCGATGATATGAATAATTTCCCAACGATTTGTGGCCTTGGGAATTGACGGAAATGAGCCCATGCTACTTGTGTCGTGATCATGGATGGGCATACGTTTGTTGTGTATCGAAATAATGAAATGATATCCCATTTAATCACGGGCGCATTGTGACACGTGAGTTGTGTTCATGATATGCAATGAATATGAACAGACACATATGAGATGATTCTAATGGTTATTTGACCCTCAGTGGATTTATCAGAATTATTTGATTCTCGTTTTGCTTAATCGATCAGCTTTTAGTGAGATCTGTTGAAGTTATGTTTTTCATGGTTTGGCTTCAGTAAAGAGCTTTTGGTTGTTCGGCTAACATTGTGATTAATCGATCATCAGTATTATCTTTTTTAAAGAGTTGTTTTCGTCGTTGGGATTTAATTAGAAGTATTTGGTTGTCAGTTTGGGTCCCGAGGTTGTTTTGATATACTGTATTTCCTCTTGAGTATGATTTCTTTGATTCAAAGCTTTGTATTCATTGTTGTACATTGTTGTAACAGTCTATTGTACTCTAAATTATAGAATTTACTTGCTGAGCATTTCTTTGGCTCAGTTGTATTCATTCTGGATTGTTCTCTGTTCCTCTAGGTTAAGCAGTAGTGTATATTGATATGAAGAGGCTAAAGGATGGATAGTTATAACCATCAGGATGATTTTATATTATTTAGAGGTGATTCAATTAGCATTGACGTATTGTGTTGTTTGCCTATTATAAGCTTTGAGATTAAAATTTAATGATACTTTGTTTAATGTTTATGTATTGACCTTATCCAACATGACAATGTATTTTTATTGGGTCCGCTCTAGGGCTGCGTTGATTGGATTATTTGATATTTATCCCATAGTTGTCGTGAATTCGTTGAAGCTGTGCTTGTTTTCATGATAGGATTATGAGGGATAATTGGTCCTTCGAATTATTAATCCTAGGATTATTTGTTCTTGAATTATTTGTTCCGGGATAACTCTTCTTTAGTGTTTGTTTGCATGATATTATTTAGTGGCACCCCCTCCTCCTAATTAATTAATCCTCCATACAGGGACTAAGTTAGTTAGATGGGATTAATAGTCCTCCATCCAAAAAACTTAAGAAACCCAAACAAACATGAGATAAGAAATTGTATGGGACTATTACTCCTATCCCCTTCATTTAGTCCTCAAAACAAACACTGTCTTGAGACCTGAGGATTGGTTCCTTATAGATAGTTTACCCAATTTATTGACTGCGAACATCATGAATGTGGCTCAATATAAGAATATGAACCAATATATAACGAGCCTCACCCTGCCCAGCCGCAGCATAGAAACAAAAGAGACGTAAAAATAAAATAAAAAAATAATTAGCTAACATAGGTCAAAGCAACTGACATTAATGTTATACCCATCTTGAAAACGATAATGATCAAGAAGACTTGTGTTAATGTGATTAGATATTTAATTTTCTAAACGTTTTACCATAGGTTCATTAATCCAATGCAAAAGACAATTCAAGTGAGTTTTTATTCCTCAGTTTGTTTATCAATTTGTTTTTTTTTTTTTCTTGATAACTATCTTTTAACATGAAAACAACCAGTTGCTTCTCATCCTAGACCAGAGGCTGACTATCGTGCTATGGTTGATTCTATTGAGAGGTATAATTGGTTTGTATATTGTGAGTCAAGACAGGGTTGCTTATGAGTAAGTCATAGTCTTGATTGCGATAATCAATTAGCTACTCGTGTTGCTACATAGTAAGTACAATTGTTCTGATTAAGTATTTGAGAGATCCAGCTAACTTTCATCTTAATTAGCGGAGAAAGGTTGTATCAAGTGTGGTAAGAATGTTATTTGTGTGAATGATCCAAACCTGGGTTTCATTCATAGTTCGTGTTCAAAGCAATTGGTGATTTTCAAGTGTTGTAACCCTTTTTGTCTTATTAAACCATGTTTTCCATAATTGGCCGATTCATCGATTAATCGGTCAAATTGGATCGATTTTTGCATCATTCGGTTTCAGTTCACACCGATTTTTGATAATATATCATGAATCGGATCAAATCGATCTGAATCGGACGATTCACATCCAAATCAGACCGACTCAACGATTAGACACATTATATGTTCTATGCTTTGTTCCTATGCATTTTTCATGTTCCCATGCGCTTCAAGTGATGTTCCTGTAAATGATGTCATCGACTTTAGAATGTTTTTGGAGTTTATTGATTTTATTCCATGTTTTGAATCATTGTGAATCTATGCCCGAGGACCTTAGTCACCTAACAACCTAACCAACTAACTTTGTCCATGCTTCCCTAACTTATGTGTGATGATGATCGGCTTATTTGTGCTAAAGTACGAGATCCCGATGAGGATCCTAGCTGAAATTAAGAACATTATGAAGGATATTTCGATGATCATCATCACTTTTTATTTTTTTGATTAAAAAATCATAACATGTGTATCTAATTATTGATACTGAATATTTTATGTGTATTTTGAAGTTCTAAGATTGAATGATATTTTATATATCTATCTTATTTATTTTATTCTCTTTGTAACAAATTGATCAAAAATAGATTAGAAATAAATTGGTTCGAATTCGTCGATTAATCGTCCGATTCGACTCAGTTGGGGTTTTGGTCGATTTCAATGCCGATTCCGGTTATGTAAATCATGTATCAAACGTAAGCCTTTGTAAGTTGTAACAACTAACACATCATCATTTTTATGTTTTTCTTTTCATATTGATTTTTCCCTTTTACATGCTATCTCGTTGTCGTTACAGAGGATATATAGTTCGTATTTTTGTCATCTTTTATTCATCTCTTTTTATATTCATGAACAAGAGATTATGAAAGAGGGATTGCACATCCGCACCCTCGCAAGCCTGAGAATTCTTGCTCTCATATTTTCTATGTAGATTTATCACATCAACTTTTGAGAAGTTTGCTCATCATGCGTGTATATCTCCGAATAAGACACATTTCATTCTTTCACATCAGTTTATTCTATCTCCTTCATGCTTTATGATATTTTCAAAAATTATGAAATCGAAAAATCAGTTACATAAATAAAAAAATCAACATCAAAAATTGAAAACACATTACGAAATGAAAAAATTACTATGAGGGGAACCTGGGTATTATACTTATATAAATCATGAAACTCTAACTCAAATCATTTTTATTTTTTATTTCTTGTCAAATGAAAACAGAAAAAATGAAACAAAATTATTACCAAATTGACCTAAAAATTCACACGGAAGGAATCAATGGAAAGTGTCATGAGATGGTCATGGATCAATGATGCTCTATACAGTTCAAGCGGTAGCAACTAATTTGTTTTGTTTTTTATTTATTTTATTTTTTTGCAAAAAATATTACCCCGTATATCTGTATTATTTATTTTATATCATATCAATTCATTTTTTTTTTCTCATTTTTTTCACGCACAAAACTCAGGATAAATAAGTTATTTTTATAAAAATCAACATATAAATTATAAATTTCTATATCGATCAATACCTTATATGTTTTATAAGACTGGAGAAAATATTAAGTATAACAAAGCTTCAGTCTAGCCAATATAACTCCCTAGCATTAATAAGAAAACTTGGGAGCGACAAACAACCTAACGTCAAGTCAGAAAGAGAGAGCGCTCGATCCAAAGTACTAAAAAGCATTGGGTAATCTTGACGTTGAAAGGAACTTCTTGTAGGTGTCAACACAAGTTGATAACCACATAATGCAACAGAATGAAAACATCATTTGGGACATGGCTGCATCTCTAATTCCAACCCTGTAAAGTTATTATTCTAATATTTGTTAGGTCATAGTTGTCAGACTCGGTAGACTCGTACAATTCGAGTCGCGAGTCGGGGAAAAAGTGGCAACTCGTATGGCCACTCGACGGGATCTGACTCGCTGAAATTCGAGACCCGTACGAGTTTTCACCAAATAAAAAATTCAAAAGAAAAAGTGAGAGATTAAACCAAAAATAGAAGAAAATTTGAAATTAAAAAAAAGAACACCTTAATTTGAAAAGTTAAAACCCTAAATTAGATTAA
Organism: Drosera capensis; assembly: GCA_001925005.1. NCBI lineage: Eukaryota > Viridiplantae > Streptophyta > Magnoliopsida > Caryophyllales > Droseraceae > Drosera > Drosera capensis. The sequence continues at coordinate 38,496 of LIEC01008299.1, read as the reverse complement.
TTTAAAACCCTAACAAATAATAATCCTCTTCTCCTCTTTCTCCTCTTCTCCTTCTACCTCACTTACCCTTGGCTGTTCGTTCGTTCTCTTGTTGTTTGTTCAACTAAAGTTGAAATCAGAAAGGTGTTTTTTTTTTCTATTTCTTTGTCTTGTTTTTGGTTGAGATTATTATTTAATATTTTACTTTTACATCATTTCACCTTTTGACAGGGGTGAGCCCCCACCGCCGCCGCCTCTTTTTATGTCTGTTTCATATGACTTTGCTTGGTGCTCCATTTAATGGTTCTGATAGTGTTTTTTTTTTTTTTTTTTTTTCTTTTAATGCAGACCTTACATGGTGTAAAGGCCAGAAGCAGAGCAAGCTCCGATGCAATTATTGTCAAGGTGCATGTAGTGGTGGTGTGCATAGAATGAAGAATCACTTGGCGTGTACTCATGATAACGTTGCTCCTTATACAATAGTGGAAGACGATGTCAATGAGTTTTTTCGCGAATTACTTGAAGAATCATGAGGAAAAGAACAAGGTCGATGACGCGGTTGAATGCTTTGAACAACAAGATGGTGGTGAGCAAAGTAGTAGTAAAAAGGAGACGTTGCAAACTTTTTTGAAGTTAAAAGGGACCGAAGCAAGTGACTTTAAACAGCATGGTGAAAGATAGAGATACCGTGGTTCGTGACATATGTCGTTGTATTTATGGCGAGAGTTGGCCCTTTAAGATTGGTGAAAAGTCATTTGTTCATAGAGATGATTGAGTCGTCTTTCTTCTTATCATGAAACACGAGTGAGTTACTTGAAAAAGGAAGTCGATACAATGAGTTTGACCATGGAAAAATATAAAGCCGATGGGAAGAAGTATGGTTGCACTCTCATGAGTGATGGTTGGGAGGGTAGGACGGGAAAATCTATTACGATTTTTCTCTAATAGAACCGTGTTTTTGAAGTCATTAGACACTTCGGGGATTGTTCACAATACGGACAATTTATTTGATTTGTTTGATGGTGTGGTAAATGAAATTGGAGAGGACGACATAGTTCAAGCATCGGAGAGGCCATCCGAGGAATTCTTCTCATACCCAGCCCAGGTTTAAGCAATTGTCCATCAACTTAGTCCTGCACAATAACAACCCCCTCAGTTCTAAGGTGGTTTCAGAATTATCGATAAATGTTTTTAATTTGATTTATAAAATATTTCATGAATTTCAATATATACATATTTTTTATTCTACACACATTTATATTAGGAGTTATTTCCCTACTAAAATTCACGGGAATACATGTAAAATATAGGTACCTTCTCATTTTCACCGTGACATATTCACGGAGGTAGTAATTTTCTGTTTATTTCAGATGAACGGAAAAGCGCTCACGAAATAGCTACGGAGCACAAAGAGAGGAAAGAAGAAGGCAGGCCGAGACAGCGACGGAAGCGAATCGGAAGAGGAGAACAAGAGTGAATGCTCCATCAAACAAACGCTTCCTCTCTTGTCAAAATCCATCGCCGGCGGCGATCTCTTTCCAGCACCACCACATTCAATCACTAGTTGAATTTCAGGTTCGTGGGAAATCGGAGGAACGAGATTGAAGATGGGAAGGCTGTTCATGATTCATCGAAAATCACTGTAACCTAGTTTTTTGAAATGGATTCTTCGATTTTGTGAAGGTACATTATTGTTTCGACAAGCGCTGAGTCTGATTTCATGTCCAGTTTTCGAGGATTTGAAGGAACGATTTGGGGTACTTGTGTACTTTGTTGTGCGAGAAGTGCTTATTGTTTCGAATGGTCTTGTTTTTTCAGATGGTGTGCTGCATTGCTGGAGATAAAATGGCGGTCATGGCTAGGGTTCTTGAAGCTGGGAGTTTCTCCAATTGTGTAGCAGGTAAAAGAAAACTTTTCACTTGATCAACTGGGTTGACGATTTTGTGTCTCGAATATAGATTCAAGTTGTAATTTTACGTTCTCTGTCGCAGTCGGGGCCTTAGGTTAAGTAAATAACCACCATGTTTCTTGATAAATTAGATAACTAGTGTGCCAAAATAATCTATATCCAAAATCAAATTATGAAATCTTACTCAAACTACAAGTTTCGACATTGTTCGTGGTATACTTCTTGGTTGCGTTTCAGTTTTTTGTATGACCGGGATTCTTTTGATGTCACAGAAAAATCTGGTCAACAAAAGTTAGCTGCCCTGTACATTGATAGACAATTACGTGATGCCGATGAGGCAAATTTACTTGATGAAGAAGGTAACTCCATGAATCTTTTCCCCTGGTGAAGCCTTTGATATGATTGTCGTTGTAAACACTTACAAGCTACAAACATTGACAACAAGGTATTCACTTGCTCAAGTAGACATTAATAATGGTCTCAATTAGAGAATTGACTGATTTCATTTTGCATTTCTGTTAAGCTTTTGGCTGATTTGGCTGATATTTATGAACTCTGGTTATCAAACATTGTTGATTTTAGATAATTAAGTTAACCAGTTGAACATACACTCTTGTCGAGGTTGTCTTGGTAACTGAATCGATTCCGGACGAAAGCAATGTGTGTATCTGCAATGTCAGACTGCATGTAATGCTCCTCTTCTAAACCTCGCTCTACATGGTAACCTTTAATTAAAACTAGGTAAGTATTTGATTATAATATTTATCAGCAATGATGCACATGTGAATGAAAAGATAATTTGCATACTATTTATTCATCAAAGTTAGAGACTCGTGCTAAATCAATGTTGCTTGATAGTAAAAGTAAAGCAAAGCAATGAACCCACATAATCCCGCCAATTGTAGATTATGGGAAGGCCGAGATATACATAGTCGTATTCCTGTTATATTGAACGTTGCATATGTCTCGCCAATCCATAAGTTACGCAGAGTCTTAGAGTTGGAGATCCCAATTTTATGAGGATAGACTAACGAGATCCAGATTCCAGTCTATAATTTTCATGTTTATTAGAATTTTATTTGATGCCCTCTGTTGCATTGCACATACACCGTTTTATATCTCTCATATTGGTTCAGGCTTCAGCTAATGACTCGAACCAATTCTATTGCCGTACAGTAAGAATTAGAACAATTGAACTTTACCAAAGCCAAGTTACTGATGAATACCAAATATCATCTATCTATAGTAATGTCACAGGAATCACTGCCTGCTGAATGTTCACCTCTTGTGGTGAAAGACAACATATTTTCTCAGTTGCTTTCCTCCTTCAAGCTTTGGGCATAAGCTATGCCGTTTGGCCTATAGTTTCTCCTTGTTCTTCTTTTGAGAACAAGCTAAATCGTCATATGTGGGTGAACTTATTATTCAATGTGGAGTACATTTTCTTTTATTTGTCAATTATGTTATAACCTTTTATATTTAATCCTGACTTCGCTTGCAGATATGTATGTCTTTGATCTCAAACCACTGTCAGATCCTCTGCAATTGGTAAGTCCAAATGATTGATATTTTCTGCCTAGTCATTTTTATCTCTATTCTATCATTATTTGATTGAGCTACACCAATGCACTATCAGAATTTTTGGATAAATGTTGAGTTCTGGAATATACTTTACTGTTGAGTTTCTCCCTTTCTTTACCTTGACGCAACGGAACTAATTTCTTCAAGGGTTGCTAGGTAGTAGAATTATATTAGCCTTACATGAGTTGCTCATTTTTATGCTTACCAGAAGATAACCAGTTATTCTGCTGACCTTGACCCCAAGACTCCTTGATTATAGGGCGGCTTTATGAAATGGACCATCTGAGAAGGTTATTTTGACCGTCATCAATTTCCCCTCTTCTGCAATTACTCCTGCTATAGAACTCGTTGCTCTAGCGAATTAAGGGCATTATCAGCTCGCATCTAAGAAAAGAGTGATTATAAGACTACATGAGTGATTAAAATGGACCATCTGAGAAGGTTATTTTGACCGTGACCAATTTCCCCACTTTTGAAATTGCTTCCCCTATACCACTCGTTGCTCTAGCTAATAAAGGGCATTTTCAGCTCACGTGTAAGAGAAGAGTGGTTATAAGACAGTTTGACTGACTGTTTTTCTAGTTCATTGTAGATTTCTAAAATGTTTGACTTTTCCCTAAGCACCACTGTTTGAAGGTCTTGTGATGTTAGGAGTCTGTGTACTATACACCTCATTCTTTATCTGGATTATCATTTGGCAAGATTTTCCTCTACCTTGTGGGGCAATCATACTGAACTCCCACAACCTATAAATGCTCCTAAATACTAGTCATTGACCCTTTTTTGGAAGGTTTGTTGCAATACTTGTAAAAAGCCAGTCAAGGCCAGTCAATATGCAGCTCATGCAGGTATGCAAGTCTTAATTTATACGTAGCTGATGATGTATTATGTAAATGCTTATGATCACAAGTAGAACATGCTAGAAAGATCATGCGAGCGGATCCCAGAATGATAAAAGTTGTCCTATGGGCTGTAGTAAGTACCATCTCATGTTTTTCACACTTTAAACCTTGAAATATTTCATGACCCGCATCTGAAAGTCATCTTAGCAGTTTAATTTGAGTTTCTTGGATTGTAGCATTCTTTGGAAGAAGCTGATTATTCAATCATTGCCTTGAGTGATCACTGATAAGACGAAAAATCCATGCAAGGGATTATAGTGGACCTATACCCAATGACAGGGCTTATGCAAATGTTTTCCAAACCCTGTTTTTTTTTTCTTGTCAAATAAATCTAGTATTCTAAAGCAGAGTAGGGTGATTCCTAGGAATAAGACTTGATCTGATCAATCTAGCTGAATAATTTGGTTGGTTCAGAATCGACTTGCTTTGATACCATTGAATAAAATGGTACTTTTATTTTGAACCCAAAAAGTATATCTTCGGAAGTTGAAGAACTTCTATGTGTAATAAAATAAATATAGTTAAGTAACCAAAGATACAAGTTATTTGAAATGTGACTATCTAAACCTAATTTAAAATTGTTATCATAAAATGATATGATCCTAATAAGGTATTAAGTCATTTAATATTCCAAATTTAAATAGCTGAGATTCAACTTATACCTATCACCAAGATCACAACCCAAACATCATGACCACTTCAGAGACATCCACTACAAGTTATCTCATGCACACCATTGGAACAAAATTTTTTTTTTTTTTTTTGAAAGTTAAATTGGAACAAAAATCATTGTTAAAGTGTTTGAATTTAAAAATCATCAGGGAAAATTATGTTGCAGTACTAGGAAGCTTCACTTTTCCCTTATGTTTAACCTCATAGGAGTACAACCTAAGTAACGAAAACTTGATAAACCTAATTAAATTCAATGAGGGAGAGAGTGATGGTTACTTGTTTTGATCTGATGAGATGGAGTAGGCATTGAGGTAATATGAAGAATGGGGCATTTCGTTTTCAATGAATGTCATCGTGCACATGACAAGTGGTTTAGCAGTGACAGTGCCCTAAAACAAGGCTCAAGATCATTTAAATGACCTTTTACAAGTTCTCGAACTTGGAACTCTCAATACTATGAGCTGCTCAAGTGGTTTAAAATCTGTTTAATTTGTTTTTGCATCATCTAGAGTCACATGGTGCTATCTAGGATAATTTCTGACATGGGCACACGGCTGTTCTGAAGTTGCTGCTGAAAAACAAGGCGACATGATTTGTTAAGCAAGAACAATAATATCATGGTTTAAAATTATCAGCTGGCAGATGACTCTTAATTATTTGCTGCATAGTTGTGATCAACATCGGGCCTTTCAGTTTTGGCCTTTTTGGTGCTTGTATTCTAGAGATGCTTAGATACACTTTGCTGAGTTATTCTTTCTTTCTTGTGGACTATTCAGAACTTTGCAGGTCCTTAGTTTCTACAGGAGAGATGTTTTTGGAGGTTAAAGGTGCTTTGTGCCCCAAAAAATCTCGAAAGGAGAGAAAAAAGGTTATAGCAGCAGAAAGTATCCTTTCTTTTTCTCTGACTTTTTTTATCGACATTTTCATCATGTTTCCCGCGGTCGCATATCATAAATATCATTTTGTAATTTTCAGACATATTGGGATCTTGCACTTGCGAGCTGATATATTAGATTCTTATGTTATCTTTGCACTGTTCATCCTGGTCCTTATCAGCTGTGCAACTAATTCTTGGGGTTTTTTTTCCTTTTCTTGAATCTTAAAAAGGAAGTCTCGATAATCTTAACATCTATTTAGATCCAGCAGCTGAAAGAGGTCAAAACAACGATGCATGTGGTGCTGCTCCTGCATCAGTCCCCTTGGACAAGAGGGTTCAAAAGGCATGCTTCTCTCTGGCGGAAAGTGGTAAATTGTGGCTGTTGAATTTTCTGAAATAATTCTTGTCATCTGATTATGCTAGTGTGAGTTAATTATTCTTTGCCTTGTTGATATGCTGATCTTTTATGATTTTTATATGGGACAAGTGGAATGGGTCTATTTGATTACCTATTTGCATGATATCCACAGCTAGTTCATTCTGCAATGTGTAAGCTGTTAATTGCTGATTGCTTTCAGATTTTGTCGTAATTGAAAGTTGGGTGCATTGTTTGTCTGGAGCTTGAGATTATCCAAAACATTGATTGATCTTGGATCTTGAATAGGTTCTTAGAAGGCCTTGGATCATGCTCAAAATTTTGAGTGGCTACCATAATGCAGTTATCTTTTCAAGTACAGGATGAACCTAGGTTAAAGGCTCAAAGCGTGGGCTTGATTCTTGATTGCATCTGCACTTTACGTTCAAGAGGCCGAGCTCAGCTGATTATTAATACTTTCGCATTGTTAGAATATTAAATTATGTTATTACATCTGCTATATGTTGTCTTTACTAGTTTAGAATTATTAATTAGATATGATTTTTCCTTGTTATCTTATTTCCTATTGTAAACTTGCCTAATTTTGTATTTCACTACTCTATAAATAGAGTTTGTCTTCATCAATGAATTATTGTGTTGTCTTCTCTTATTACTTCGTAATATGGTATTAGAGCAGTGGATCCTGATCTAATCTATTTTGCTTTCGTTGCCGTCAGTTCACCCATGGACCAAATTATTCTCATTCGTATTCTGGTTTCGGGAGTGTTGTTTGTGGTGCTCTTACTTGATGAGCATTAGATCCTAGTGATAAAGTTGAGGCTTTTTTTGAACCTTTTTAATGCCTGACCAACAATAGATAGTTTCCAGAAAAGGAAAAAGGATGACCACATTTTTATGAAAGAAGTAAAAACCAATATTCCAAACCCTTATTTGAACATTGTGTGCAGCGGATCTACAACGGCTAGTTCTCCGAGCACAGTTGATCGGTACTTTGAGTATATGTGACTTTTTCTGAATTTTATAAAAAAAATTATCTCTTAACAATTTATTTCACTGAAATCATAAGTCACGTGCGCTTGGAGAACCATGCATTGCAGCTGTATTGCTCCCTTGAGCATTTAGCCATTGGATACGTTTTCGATGGTATATGGCACATGGTTATATATCATCTCTTTGTTGTGCTTCTTTAGGCCATCATAATATGTTTCTTTTATATTTGTATTTTGTGGGTTTTATGGAATATTTTGTGGAATAACAGAGCAATAGTTGTTCTCTTTGGTATCTAGCACTTGGTTAAATATTCATTAGTTCATTCTGCTTCTTTAGGTAATGGTAATGGTGGCAAATCAGCAGCTAAGGTCGATGGTGGTGTACCAACTGGGCAGGGGACAAGCAAATCAGCGAGTAACTTCAGGTCTACCGCTAAACGTCCTAAACTGTATGTGAGGTAGCACTGCAAGCATGATGTCTCGTTAATCATCATAATAGTTCTTTTGATATGTTGCATACACTAATATTGGTGATTCCGAAATAACTAGTTAGCGTAGGCATGAAGGAGCTAGCATTGATTACCCGCCTGGCCATGTAATTCAAAATCACCCAATGATCTTATGGATTTGGGCAAGTTTTTAGTTTTCATGTTTGTTCTAGTCTTAACACTTAGTCCAGGGGAATGTGTACAGAGTTAGTTTATTTAACTAACCTTCACAAGCTTATCTCTAGCTCATAGTCATTTGGCTTAGACTTTGGCACCAGAATTTGAGGTTGATATTAGGATGACAAGCAACCTCTTCAATCTCTGGAGGATGAGTTTGACTGGACACCTACATCAAGATTGTCTTGGTTATATGATCAAATTCTTGACAAGAATAACCTCTCTGTTTGCTAGTTAAAAGATTGTATATTCCTTGTTGCCCATTCCTCGTTCTAAATTTGAGCTTTTGGAACCAAGTATGTTGATTTGAGTTGTTTATGTTTGTTCTAGTCTATTTGTGTAGTTCTCCAATGCAAATCTATGTCATTTTTCCTATATCATACGGCATTAACAATATGCTAATAATTAAAGGTCTTTTTGGTACGGCTGCTAGAAAGAGTGAAATCCAGAATCAGAAAACCGGAATCCAAAACCACAATCATTTCATCAAATAAAAAGATTATTGAAATGGGGGTCTTAAATCTTTTGTCCAAATAAATCAGGGATCAAAAAATGAAATCCACTTTGTTTGGATTTCAGTTTTCTGTTTCTGATTCTTCATTTTGAAAAATAGGAAGCCATACCAAATAGTTTGGATTTGTTAGCCAGAGAATTCAAAATAGAAATTTAGAATCAGAAGCCATACCAAACAGGGCAGGCCTCAAGTTGTTCTGTATTATTGTACTTGTCGCAAAACCTCCTCCAATTATTTGTATCCACAATAATGTTCGCTCTATTTTTGTTCTTGTAGGATAACAGCTGACATTGCGCAGGCCTCAAGTTGTACAGTTACTGCACAAAGTGTTAGCAAAGTCATCAGTAAGAATACAAGATATTTAATCTTTTTGAACATCCATTCTTGTATTTTCATCTAGGTTCTTCACAGGAATTTCCTGAACTTTGATATGCTTACAAATCCATGCCCGAAACAACGGAATATTTTCTGTAGATGTTTTCACTGCCTTTATATTTTCATGAAAATTTCGACATTGTTAAGTTTCCCTTGTGGGAGGAGGATTTTGTTTGTGAGGAAACGAGTTGAATTCAAATTAACTTTTTGAACAAAAATATGCATAAATTAGTTCTTATCTTCTTCTCTTCTTGTTAAATGATTTTTCCTCTGGTGCAGTTATTTTATATAGTTCATTTTCATCTTTTTCCCGGTGATTGCTGAGTTATATAGTTATTTTATATAGTTCCATCCCGTTCTGTGAATTTAACATCAAGCTGTTGCAAAGTTTTCCTGTGACATATTTCATACATTTTTTGTCCTGACAAATTCTGTTTACTAACCAGGTCCAGCTCCCCTGGCAACAAAAATATATTACTCACAAAGAAATGATCGTCTTCGTGCTGCAATAAACAACATGTACCATGGCAGTTCAAGGATGGCACTTTGCCAAAGCAAGGAAAATGTGGAGGCTGTTGAAGAAAGAAAGGCTGCTTGTGAGGGTTCTTTTCATAGCACCCCACCATGCAAACAATTGCATGGCCAATCTGATAAGGTGTCCGCCTCATTGCTCTCAATGAATACTTAAACCCATGGTGATCGATCACTTGACTGCACCCCAACTTGTTAGATTTGGAATTGGGCATTTTCTTAATCTTTATTCTATGCAGTGTTTATCAAAACTTTGAGAGCTTTTAACTTGTACATATGGTTGGAATGCTTCCTTTATTATAATCGCTTGATAGATATTTTAAGTTCCACCACCACCTTGCCGTCACCACCATCTGCCACTGTCACCACCATCTGTCCTCGCCACAACTACCAGTAATCACAACCTGCTGCCATCACAACCTTCTCAAACACCACTGCCCTTATCAAATGCAACTTCATCATATAAGTTTCTTTGTAGCGTGCTAGTACCCTTGAGTAGAGTAATAACATTGCTAAAGAACATTGAATGAGGAAAGGATTTGAATATCAACGATATTAATTGTCATAACCTAGTGACACCAAGCAAAGTTTTGAATTTGCGGAGGGGATAAACTATCCTCCATTATATTAGTGATGGGATTACCTGTCTATGAGTATGGATAATTTCATCATTATACCAAAAAGGTCTATGCTTTTTTACATTGTCGTCTGCTAACATTTGATTTTAAAATGTTAACTCTTCTCTTACTTTTGGGAATAGTCTACTTGTATGTTTTTCCCTGAAAACAATAATAGTTGAAAAGGAACTATCGTAAACTAGCATATATTTTTTACATCATTCATTTGTGTTTCCTATTTCTTTTTAAATCCCCATGCAAGCTGCGTGTTAATGTGAATGTCTGGTACTTGACATCTTTTTTCTTTTTTTGCTGTACATGGTTATCGTATACATGCTTTTACTCAAATGGTTATCGTATACATACTTCATTTTATTATCTTAACTAGTGATGCTATGGGTTAAGATCCCCAATGGAGTCGGGATGGGTAAATGTTAATGTTGGGTTCTATTCTGGCATTGCAGAAATCAAGGATTGTGGATGGGGGCAATGAATCTAGCCATGAAAACTACACTACCATTCTCCAGTAGATTGTGCCATTTTTGTACTTCGGCTTGCATGACATATATCCATACAATTGTGCTCAGACGTCTTCAGGTATAGAAGATTGGTGAAACAGGAAACAAAGTGTTTTCCATGGGCTCCCTTGATATAGCAAAGGAAATCAAACTATTGAGGGTGGTGGACTATAGAAAAGATTGCGTGCTATCAACTGATGATAAATATTACAAATCTATCAGCATTAACGTTCATTTTTTTGAACTTATTTGGAGGTAATGAGTTAAGACGGAATGAAAGAATCTTGAGTTATTGATGTACTAAATGTTGCAAAGTTAAATGAGTCTATATCCATTAGTCAGATAAATGAACTATGAAGAGCTTCTATGACATATTTTGTTGCTGCAACCGCATGTATCCTACTGATACCATATCAGGATTCGTTTCTTCTGTAACATCTCTCTTTTTGTTACTTGTGTTGAGGTTGGAGACTATGTCAACGGACCTGATATGTGACCCCATACACTGGTAATTTACGAGGGTTCCACTCCTTGGTTTTGCGTCCATTTTATTCGCGGTTTGAGTTTGGCCCATGAATAGTCGTTGTGGATACTATGGTTTCCAATGTCTGTTTTATGTAATATCGTATGAGGGTTTACCCATTGTAAAGAGAGTTACGAGGAATAGTTGGCATTGTGTGACTTTTTGCTGGACGTAGTGACTAGTGTAATTTGTGTCCACTCTTCTGTCTCTCGTGTATTGTTATTGTTCGCTCGACAGGTACCCTTAAACCGTTTTAACTTGTACTTAGACTTTGATAAGTTGGTTTGTGTAAAACTGAACTCGAAGCTTATCGATTTTATGGTATTGCAGGGAATCCAATGCATGTGGAAAAGCCTAGTGGAAGTGTCCCTGTGGCATGAAACACCTCGGAAATGTTCAAAGAATCTGAAGGTAGTACCTAATTTTTATGACTTCACCTGTGGGGCTTGATTGCTGATATAAAGGATGCAGAATTTAGGGATGGTCACGGTAGGTTCTTCAATTGTTTCATTCTGTATAGAACCATTGAGGTAGGGAATCAGTGCACCTCTTCAAAATTTTCGGTGCACCAAGGTAAATATCATTACAATATTCCTTTGAAGGATTGCCAATTGTTAATGTTATACTTGCAATTATTTTTATCCGACTCCTCAATCCGAACTCGTTTTCTCTTCATCAACAACTAACCTGTGTGTTTACACTCTTCAAGAGTGAAGTTCTATAATTTGTCATTTGAAGCAATGTGGTGATGAACAGGGATGGCCATAGGTGTAGTGGATCAACTTCAGACCAAACTCGGCTCAGAGTATGTGGAATAATTTTGCATACGAAGTAGCTCTCCCAGAAGCAAAAGTTCTGGAATTCTACGGTTCCTGAATTGTTTCGTATCAGAATTCTGGATTATATTTCTAATTGCTCCTAAAATCCGGTAGTAAGAGGGAGTGTGGTTGACTTTTGATTTGGTCTATGAAGGGTTCGTGTTTTAGCAAGTTTTATTGGTTACTAGTTGTATCATACTGGCCATGATCGATATTCCTATCGGAAAAGTGGGACTGCTGAAGTAGTAGTCAACACGCTGCAACTAAAGTCTTTTTCTTCCAACATCAACGGACTTCTTTTTTCTAAAAAATTGTTTTTTATATTTTTTGAATTTTGAATTTGAATTATTGTTAAATCTAAATTTATAGGGTGAATGGGCTGTTGCACCAGCCCCAATTCTTGGTATTCCTATAGCCATGATGACTGTGACATAGTTAATGTCGTCGTGGCAGAAGTAGACAGAGACGAAGACATAGACTGATCTATCTCACTATGACTGACATCATCTTGTTTACTTGGAGCATCTTGGCATATGCTTTAACCTATTTCCTTTTACATTACTAGAAGAGCCATCTATATTACAGAACTCATGAATTGTCTTCTTGCTCTTCCCAACATGGTAATGTTTGTAGAAGACTATCTTATTGAACATAATATTTTTTGCTTCGAATTATCTTGCGACCTTCATGATCCCATAGTCGGTAACCGTAAGTATCCTCTCTATAGTCTAAGAAGGTGTAAATTTCAAACTTTGCATCCAACTTAGACCGTGCAGTTGCATCAATATGAATATAGGAAATACAATCGAAAACTCGCAAATATGATAAATTTATCTTCTTTTCTGTCCAGTTTTTTCGGGTAGTCTGTAATCAATCAACACTAAATATCTCATTATATCTCAAATAAACTACGGTATCCATAGTTTAAGCCTAAAACTGTTTCGATAGATATGCATTATATCTCATACTTCTAGCACGTTCTATAATAGTTTTGTTCATGCGTTCAATAATATCATTCTAATATGGAGTTTCAGGAAGAGTCTTTACCCATCTGATCCTATTCATAACACAAGAGTCTAAATAATCCTGGCTACAATACTCATCACCATTATCTACTTTAAGTACTTAAGCTTCAAACATGTCTAACTTTGTACTAAGCTCCTCGACTTTTTGAACACATAGAACACATCAAACTTATTTTTTAAGAAGTAAACCCATAACTTTCTGATAGAATCATCAATGAAGGTAACATAACAGTTTACAACAGAAAGAGAAGTTATCTTTGATGATCTTCATATATCTGTGTGAACATGCTCTGACTTTTTGGCCTTTGGAGCATGGGTGTCCTTTGAGAGGCTCACCTTCTTTCGCTTTCCGAATACATGGTCTTCACAAAATGGCAAGTCCACCATTATCAAGCCATCCAGCTTCTTTTTGGAGACCATTATCTTCATAACTTTCTTACTAATGTGCCCTACCCTTTGATATCAAACAGTAACATTGGATGTTACAGAAGTCAATTTGATGCTATTTTTGCACATAGTAATATAAAAGAGTTTCAGCCGCTTCCATCGAGTAACCAACATAGAACCCTTACTGATCTTTCATTATTAACTACCAAACATGGTAATGCACCTATCATCTGACAGTTGACTCATAATAATCAAATTCTTAGTTTAGGCACATTTCAAACATCCCGCAAGCTTAACACTATCCTATTCTTCATCTGAACCTACACATCACCTTTTCCAACTATCTAACAGGGCTTGTCATTACTAAGGTATACTCTACCCAAGTTTTCTTGCTCATGGTTGTTTAACAACTGTTTATTTGATGTAGCATGAAAGAAGCACCAGAATTTAGAATCCAAGTATCAAACGTAGAGTTACATGATAGTATTAAAGCATCATCAGATGAATCAGATTCAGTAGTAGAAACAGTTAGTGAACCTTTATCTTCTTACTTATCAGACTTTTTCATAAGACATTCACGAATGTGATGCCCCCTTTTTTCATAGTTCCAGCATGTAACTCCACTTCTTGAGGCACTCGTACCCCTTGATTTAGAATGACCACGACCTTTGTTTTTGCACTCCTTTAAGATCTACCTCCATCATTAACATTAAGAGCACCATCAGAAGCATCTGAAGATGAGGAATTCTTTCTCCAGGTTTACTCATTCAGAATATACTAGCGACATCCTCAATTGCAACATAACTTTGTTCTTGCTCTATCATTTTATGTGTTAAATCGATCCAGGCTTGGATATCACTTGTTGGGGATCGATTCACTCAGTTAATTAAACAAAAAAGGAGAAGAGACACAAGATTTACGTGAAAAAACCCTCAAGGGGAAGGAAGAAAAATCCATTGCCGCCAACGAAATTTATCATGAAACAATGATACACGAAGTTCTTATTACATGAGGTATTTATAGACCCAAAATAAAGGATTTAAACATTTAAATCTAATCTTGCCGTTGACCATGACACACGACCGTGTCATATCGCGCACGATCATACCAAAGGCCATGCTTTGACAAGGAGGATAATCACGCACAGACGTGCGACCTTGCATGGACACAGATCAACCATGCTTCGTAATTTTTGAAAGACACAACGTAGGGATGTGCCCAATCACGCACGACCGTGCCTGCATGTTCGTGCAAATCCTCACAAAAAACTCACAAGACTCTAAATCAAGACCACCCATGACATCTTCAAGTTTCACCTCCAAGAAAGAATTCTGTTTCTTTTCTTGCAATGTTAGTTGGTGCATGAATGATTATACCTAGCCGGAATAGCTAGTAGTAGTATAAAGTAATAGTGACAATGTCTCACAAGATGATCAAGAATTTGAATCATAAATAGGAGATAAAAATGATCATTTCTAGTCATAACACTCTTCATCCATTTTGCACAGGATTAGTAATATACTCATCTTTAATGTTTTCGAATATGGTTAAATCGATTTTCTTATGCACAACATAAATTGGGCTCCATTGGAAATTCATAAATATGAAGAATAGCACTGATATTTAGACCTATAAATAAGCTCAATTATGTAATACATATAAGATATCTATCAAAAAGAACCCATAAGTCATCAAAAAATGTACCAAAGCGAACTATATACCCTAGAGAGAGAATAAGTATACCCCTCACGTACCACAAGCTCATATATATGCATATTGTGTATTGAAGTGTTCCATGAATTAGGTAGGCATTGGGATGGAGTACATTTTGAAATTCATCGATAAACGAAGTGGATCGATTGTGTTTAGTTAGATACATGTCTAATTTAATGCATTGGTTGTATATGAAAATTGATTGCTCAGGGTCTATTAAAGGAGCATAATCTCGCAGATAAGGATTTTGATCGTGTTTTGAACATGAGAGTCATGAGAAAAATGTCAGGTCAATTCTTGATACGACAGTTGAAAATTGGGGTGAAGACGAGTTTTCTATTTTCTTATGTGATGCGATGTGTCTTATCTCGGTAAGGGTTTGTAGTCATATTTGATCCAATCAGATTTTTTTATTTTGGTCACACGCCTTATTTCCAAATATGAGGATTTAGGACATGACTTGAGATTTATGGATAAATGAGAAATGGATATAGAGGCTATGTGCTTTATGGTGAATGAGAGATGTAGATTATGTTATATTCAATATATGCAATACATATGGTCCGACACACCCATGCGTTTATATCATTTAATTATTTGTGATAAGGTATATGATCTAGATATTTTATGATTATTGAACTTATCGAATTAAGTTAACTAATCATATTGTATCTTATCTTTCATACTTCTTAATTCTATGGGTGTGTTTGTTTTACGGATGGGATTATGTGCAATTATTAGTCCTCCAGAATATTATTCCTGATACGATTTATCCTTGGATTATTTATCTTAGGATAACTCTTATTTAGTGTATGTTTGTATGAGACTAATTAGTGGTACCTCTATCCCCACTAATTAGTCATCCATATGGGGTTAAATTTGGTAGGATTATTAATAAGTCCTCCCTTTAAAAAAACTCAAAAAATCCAAACAAATATGGGATAAGAAGTTAAATGGACTATTAATCCTATCCCATCAACGTGGCTCCCAAAACAAATGCACCCTATAAATATAGGTTATGAGGTTGGCTTTAATCAATCAATTGACAAGTCACATATTCACATAAAACTATCGAGTTCTCTCTCTTGTTGGATAACCAGAAGGATTTAAGGTGTGAATTTGTATGTATTGTTGGATTCTACTTTGACGCACAACATCAAACGAGATCTATAGGTGAGACGACATCAACAATATCAACATTTTTGTTTGGAGTTTATTATAACCTAAGCATTATTAGTATTCGAACTCTTATATCTATATCGTCGTTGATAGATATGTTATTCCAATAATTTGTTTATTTTGTACTTGATACTCTTCAAGTATAAGATGTCTTCATCAATAGTAGATAGCATTCTTCTTTTATATTCCTTCCGTTTTTATTTAGTTACAATACTTGTATCATGTGCACATGTCGATGAAAATTTTGAGTCGTGTTATAGAACAATCAAATATCATTTTTCATAAAATTATCATGAAATTCTAATGATAATTTAAGTTTCTATATTTCAATCTTGTGTCAATAACATAATTTTGTTATATTTTAAAAACAAAAAACAAAACTTTTTGAAAATACATGTTGATCAATATAAAATCCCAAATCATCATAAGTAACTTGGGATAGCAAGAGCATTTTATTTCCTGGCTAGATATCAATAATAACTCAATTCACCGTAGTTGACAAAGTCTGCCTTTTCTTCATAACCGAACAAATCAAAGGCACCTTCTAGAGGACAGAG
Organism: Drosera capensis; assembly: GCA_001925005.1. Taxonomy (NCBI): domain Eukaryota; kingdom Viridiplantae; phylum Streptophyta; class Magnoliopsida; order Caryophyllales; family Droseraceae; genus Drosera; species Drosera capensis. The sequence goes on along the minus strand of LIEC01008299.1, from coordinate 21,789 downwards.
CTAAGAACGTAAAAGCCAAGCCCTCTTGTGACATTTTATGTTGTACGACCATGTGTTCTAAATCCCACACAACTATTGGATATTTGGAAGATTTAGAGGTTAGAACTTGAGAGGTCTAGTTTACACAACGAGGAAGTGGCACCACAAAGCAGTTGTTGCAAATGGAAGCAATGCTCACAGCCATCACAAGTTCAGTGACCACCACCTTCCCTCTTCCCGCTCACTCTCCTTCAATCTATTCCTCCTCTCTCTCAATCCTACCCAACAGATCAGGCTGCAGAATCAGCAAGACTCACAACTCGGGTACTGCAACGAGGCTGAGGAACAACAGTGACTCATTCTTCGGGCCGATTTCTGCGACTACTACAGGAGCACGAGCAGCTTCTTCTTCCCCTTTCTCCGTGGCATCGTCGTCGTCATCCGCTGCCTTACCGAGTGAAATGAAGGCGTGGGTTTACCACGAGTATGGCGGAGTCGATGTCCTGAAGGTTGATACCAAAGTTGCTGTACCACAGGTGAAGGAAGACCAGGTTTTGGTCAAGGTTGTCGCCGCTGCGCTTAACCCTGTTGATTTCAAGAGGAGGCTCGGCAAGTTCAAGGCCACAGACTCCCCTCTCCCTGTAAGGCCTTTATCAACTGTACCATGGTTTTCGTTGGATAATATTTGGGGTTCGAACTCAAAACCGATTGGCTACGAGTAAAGTGGCCTATAATCTATATATGCATTTGCAATATTTTCGTCATATCCGACATGGGTAATTTATTCTCAACACACCCCTAGTGCGAATGCTTTTTCTGGGCTTAAACCACGAACATATATTTGGCTGGCGTGGAATATTGGGCTGTTAGGCCTACTAGCCTTCGATATCATATTAAGTCTATGAGTTTCAATTTAAAACCAGTTGACTATGAGTAAAGTGATGTAGGATCTATATATTATCAAGATTAGAATCTGGGAACTCAAAAATAATGACATGTGAGATTTTACACTATTCTACTCATAATCAATTGGTTTTGAGATTGTATCAGAGCTCAATAAGCCCGATGATCCAAACTGTGCACTACCCAAATAACATATCCACGTAGTTTTTACTAGGCTTCATGAGGCATTAATTTTGATAAATTGGATCTTCATGTTTGGGACTTGTGTTGGTTTTATATGTTTGCATAAGCAGCAGTGCACTTATATTGAATCTGAAGCTGTCAGATTTGTCGGTTATAGATTTGATTTGTTTTGCTTGAGAAGTGGATGACTGGTAGAACACAACTGGGAGTCTGAATTGTTACAGGTTTTATGGAATGGCTGTTATTCATGATCCTTATTGTGCTTTAACAGATGGGAGATGATAGTGGAGCAGATGCTGGAGTATTTACTGCTGGTTTTCCATTGTTTCTTAGAGTTATTGGCTAGTGACAGGTTGTGTGTGGCTGTATTCTTGTGTTTTGTTATTTGCTTTGCTTGTATGCTTTGCATCCCAATCATTTGTTGCTGAGTTTGGGGTTGTAATAGGCCCTTGGCCCTGGTACCTTTTCATAAAAAAAAACCCACTTAGCGCATATATTAATGGTAGAGAAATTATCTATCAATTATCATATGGCAGTATATCATAGCATTAAAACAAAGCAAACCCCTTGTTTCAGCGTCACACTTCCATCAACCTGCATTGGTAAAGGGCTTTAGGAGAATGAATGAGTCAATCATTGTTGAGGATATGTGTGAGTAGGTTTATCTACATCGATCATGGAGAAACAGAAAGAGTAGAATATATATATATATATGAGGAACCCATAACCCATCAGCTTAGGCTTTTGGGTTAACAGTTGGGCTCAGTTCATATATGTATATATGTATTGAGGAATCCATCAGCTTAGGCTTTTGGGTTAACAGTTGCAGTTCATAGGACGTGGTTTCCTCCCTTGGGCCCTCTCCTGAATCCTAACAATCACTTTGATGAAATGGTACCATGGAAGCGATTCCCGGGTGCTTGTCAAACCTGCTTACTTGATAATCCCCCGCCTTATTTATGAAACATTCAGCAAACAATTTGATTTGGTAGTGCAGGCTGTACCAGGTTATGATGTTTCAGGTGTGGTGGTCAAGGTTGGTACCCAAGTGAAAGAATTTGAGGTGGGGGATGAAGTTTATGGTGATATCAGTGAAAAAGCACTAGATGGACCTAAACAATTCGGATCTCTCGCGGAGTACACGGCAGTAGAAGAACATCTTTTGGCTCCCAAACCCAAAAATCTGGACTTTGTACAAGCTGCTGCACTTCCTCTGGGCATTGAGACTGCATATGAAGGGCTTGAAAGGGCGGGGTTCTCTGCTGGAAAATCTATTCTTGTGTTGGGAGGAGCTGGTGGGGTTGGATCCTTAGTAGTTCAGGTATCTTCGTGAATCACGATTATAGAATAGCGTTCTTGAATTGAGAGATACCGAAGCTTGACTCTAGCTGATGGTTTATATGTTGCTTCCTGTTACTGTTGGGTTCATGCAGTTAGCGAAACAAGTTTTTGTGGCGTCTAAAGTAGCTGCCACCGCGAGTTCCAGAAAATTGGTATTCTTGAAAAGCATCGGTGTTGATGAACCGATAGACTATACACAAGTCAAATATGAACTTTTGCCAGAGAAATTTGATGTTGTTTATGATGCAGTTGGTAAGTCTCTTGGCTAGTTCGCAGACTTCAATTTTCTTTATTAAATGCAGCCAACCTAGGTATCTGTATATTGATTTTTCAAAAATGAACAGGAGAAGGCGATAGAGCAGTTAAGGCCGTGAAAGAAGGGGGAAGTGTTGTGGTTTTGACTGGTGCTGTCTCACCTCCGGGATTTAGATTCGTAGTCACTTCCAATGGGGCTGTTCTAAAGAAGTTAAACCCGTTCTTAGAGAGTGGGAAGGTGAAGCCAATAGTCGATCCATCTGGACCATACCCTTTCGACGAGGTTGTCAAAGCTTTCTCTCATCTTGAGTCAAACAGAGCACTTGGGAAAGTAGTTATTCATCCAATCCCATAATTAAAAACTTGGGATACCGAAACTAGCAGATTGCTGTCATATATGCACGAGGACAAACATCAACTTTTTCCTTATTTGCATGATGAGTTGCGTCAACTATTCAGTACATTCGTTCCTTATTCTATCGTGCTTCATTTGTGGCTCCCTCTATGTATTTTAGGTTTGTGCATGAAATATATATTCCCATTATTACTCTTTCCATATAACAGGTGATGGGGCTTGAACAGATAGTTACATAGTTTTATTCACTTTTAAGCAGTTTGTATTTGTATCTAGCTTCAGTACATTGTCTTGTAAATATAATATCCATGAGAGGACAACAGCAAACACAACTCGGGCTTATCTATACAGCAAGATCAGCAATGGGGGGCAGGGTATGAGAAAGAACAAGGGGGTGACTTCGTCCTCAGCAACAGGCTCAAGTTCTCTGAACCAGGTTCTCTCCCTTGGGCAGCTTCAAGTTGAAAGTAGGAGCAAGTGAGACAAGCGGAAATCATATCGTCCTCTCCGTCATGAAAATCCCAGCTTCTCCTTCCTGAACTGGGCGAGTGATAGTGAAGTCATTGGCACGAGCAAAGTTGTCCACATGGAAGCGACCGACCGGAGATCCCATATTTTGATGAAAACATGTGATCCGTGAGGAGCAAGTACCCTTCTATGACACTGGGATGGCTTGGGCTGTGAGGGATCATAAGTGGAAGGACAGGGTGTTGCCTCAAAGGTGTCTTTTACAACGACAGCATTCAAGTTATAAGGCGGTTCATGGAAGGGAGAATCATTCATCAGGTTATCTTCTCCCAAATTACAATTTCTACATCTCAAATTGTCTTCTTCACCTGGGGTTTTCGTAGTATGTCACCATTGACATAGTTTATTATGTGCCATGTGAAAAAAAAAAAAAAAAAAAAAAGTTTCCACTATGGTCTAGTCGGATCCGTCTTCCAAGCAAACCATCATGCTTAACCTGCTTGGCATCCTAATCCTTGATGAGAATTCAAGCACCTCCTCAAGACATGTATGATTATTTGTTCATTTTGTATTCAGTTTGATTTATCGTTTTATTTTTCATGTATATCTTTTATGGTTGAGACGTTATTTTCTACCTAATCTAAATCTCTTTGTTGGGTAAGAAGAAGGTATGCAGTGATTTCAATTCACATGCTAAAAGATTTTATCATAGCTGCGTTTTAAAATAATCTTCTAACTTTCGGACTCTAGCCTCTAGGTGCCTATCTTATAATTGATGATTTTGGGTTTCGCATACAAGGTTTAATGTTTAAGATGGATAAAGATCCTATGCAGTTCAAACCTGTAGTTGTGGTACTGTTACGAAATCTAAGTCCTTGAAATCCAAAAAAAAGGTGTTTTGTGGTCGTCATTAATGAAAGATCAAATAGCCAAAATCTCAGACAGCACATTGTTGTCCATTTTAAACTGCAGACAATCCCCATCCGTTTAAGATATGGGGTTTAATGTAGGTCATCACTGTTACCCTTTTTTTTTCCGTCTTTTGCAATATTGATTTCCTTTTTATTATTTTTGAAATAATAACTTATCGATCCGAGACTTTCGAATTAATGGATTACTAATTCGATCTATTAAACCGATAGTTTAATATTTTTATATTTTTAAAGATTTATACATTTTTTTATTTATATTTATTAAATATATATTTACATATCACATACCAAAAATATATGTGATTTAAAATCAGCTGATTTTAAACCATAAAAGAAAAGATTGTGAGAAGATTATATTTCAAAATCACTCTTACAGAAATTTTTCATGAATTTTTTCTTTTATGATATAAAATCAACTAAGATGTCTGATTTTAAATCAAACCTACAAACCTCATCATATATACGTTTCTTAAAAAAAAAACCTAATATATATATTAGTTCTATTAATTAAAGGAAAATATGTTCTTTTTTAAAAAAAAATTTGAAATTTTTTTTATCTGTTCAACCGGTCGGATTTTTATCGGTTTTTTAGTTGGATTTTAATTGAATTTGATCGGGTCAATTGCTCGTTTGATTTTTTTATCAAACCGACCCGATCGAGGCATCAGATCATGATGCAACCGGTTGAACCGGTCGGGTCGATCCAATTTTAATAACTAGGTTTGCAACGTTGATTCCCATTCTTTTGTTTATTGTTCTTACACCATTTGTAATAGTTTTTAGTTTTTTTATCCCTTTCCATGTAATGCATTACTACAATGTCATTCATATTATATTGATCCAGTTTTGAGTCAATCATCCAAATGGATTTTCTATATAGATTTTTTGTATTGATTGTTTTTATATTTTTTATATATTAGTTTCTACATTAATTTTCATAATATAAATTCTAATATTAACTGTTTATATACTCCTTGTAAGACTATGAATTTTATTTTAAGAAAAAATGAGTTTTGTTAATGATTTATGATTTTTTTTTCTTTCTTATTTTTTGAAATTTATAATTCCGAAGTTCAAATTTTTATTTATATGACTCCCACCGTCCCATTAAAAATGTAACACTTTAAGTTTTGACATCATTCAACACGTATTTTTACGAGTTTCGTTTTATTATTAGACGACATAAAAATGAAATTTTTTTAAATCCATACTATAGTACACATCAAAAACATCATTAATATTTCATGAAAATATCATTCATTAGTTCACCTCGATATATGTGCACAATCAAACTATTGTACTTTTTATAAGATAGAGGGAGTAGTAATTATTTTTATAAAATATCAAATAGCATAGAATAAAAGTAAAATACATATAAGAAATGGCGTTTTGGTTTTCTAAACTTAGGGAGTAAAGTGAGGGATAAGAAATTACTATAGAGATAAGGGTAAGAATAGGAATACGAAACATGTTGGACACGTCAATTTTTGTGTGTCAAATTCCCTATATTTGGGGATAGGGAATGGTTAGGGAAAAGGTTACATATGCTCTAAACGACAATAAAAGTACTTTTACTACTATTGATGACAACATCTTCTTCAGATGTTGCCTAGATTTATTCTACATCATCGAGTGCTCTGTCTCTCATAATGTTCAACCCTCTTGACATGTTGAACTATGATACTTAATGATAGGGGTGAGGGAAAAAAAAACTCAAAAAACGAATTATTGAATCGAATCGAATCGAAAATCGAATTCACTTCATTTAGTTTTTTATAATTCGATTTTTGGTTTTCGCTTTTTTCATGAATATCTGTTTCGGTTTTGCATTTCTAAAAAAATCGATAATTCGGTTAACCGAAATATATGATTTTTTATTATTTTTTATTTTTTATGTCAAACTTTATATTTTCTATTATAGTGATACTGATAATAAAAATGTTTATTAAGTGTATAAAAAATTCATTATATCCTATTTAATGTATTAATGAATAATTTTTTTTTGTTTATTTAATGTTCTTATAATATTTTTCATTTTATTAAGAGTAAAAATTAAAATTTTTAAACCTCTTAAAAATTCGATAAATAACCGAAATCGAATCAAATTTCAATTATCCGAAATCGAATTCAATTCAAATTTGGTTTTTACCGAATTTTCACTCCTACCTAATGATAATAGCTATCAAAGCAATGAATGATCAATAAATGATAAAGGCTAGTTTACAACACTTTCCCATGCCTAATTTGATAACGGTTAGATAACGGCTAATAATTAATCTCCATGACTCTAGTAACTTCTTGTATCTGTATATAAGTTATACTTGTATTGGACAATGATGAGAAAAATCAGGAGTTTGTATTTCATATCAGAGCATTCAAACTCCTCCTACAATGTTCGGTCCCTCAACTCCCTTATCCTTTAGACGGAGACGACTGAATCTCCGTCTTCAACCTCAACAAATAGCACAAATACCAAACAGCCACAATAACAACCCTTCTTTTCTTACCCTAATTCAACTACCATGATATCGGTTTCTATCAGTAACGTCCAACACGTCATATCGATCAAATTCACCTCAAAAAAATTACCTGCTTTGGTTTACCCCAAGTAAAACCTTTCCTCATCCGCCATGACTTGCTCGGGTATGCCGATTCGTCACCGGAAAAATCACTCCACTGATCGGTAGTTCTATCGAAACAATCAACACTCCTCTTTGATCGGATTTCGTCCAATTCGCTCGTCAGCGTCGCCTTCTTCGTCGTTTCCAGCCGGCTATTCAGGAAACCTAAATCCTAATTTTTCTAATTTTCCTGAGGCTCGCCAAGTCCACTCTTATTACACAACAATGGGCCACCACTACTACCCACTCCAAGTAGGCCCAGCAACCCGCAGGCCCAATTTCCTTGGCTTGTGGACACTGGAACCACCCATCATACTACACCGAACCTTCAGAGTTTTTCGTAGTTTGATGCGTATAATGGCAATGATCAACTTAACTTTGGTGATGGTGCACGTTTGCCCATATCTTATATTGGCTCCACTATTTTACCTTCTAATTCTAGTTCTCTTATTTTATCTAATGTTTTGCATGTGCCTAATATTACTAAGCGTTTGCTTTTCGTTAATCAATTTACTAATGCTAATAATGTATTTTTTGAAATTCATCCATTTTATTTTCTTGTGAAGGATCGCAACATCAAGATGACTCTTTTATACGGTCCATGTAGACAAATGACTTCATGAGCTCAACGCCCTTCGCCCTTATGCCTATCTCACCTCCACCACTAGCAACTTCAAATCGCTTTGGCATAATCGTCTTGGTCATCCACATTTTTCAACACTTGAACAAATACTCCGCGACCTCAATATTCCAATTACTCCCTCAAAACGTCACCAACTATGCTCTGCTTGTCAAGTCGGAAAATTCCATCGTTTTAACTCTACCTCTTACTAATACTCGTAGCCCTTTTCCCTTATATTTAATTTTCGCAGATGTATAGGGTTCTTCTTCAACCGCCTCTTGAAATGAAAATTATTTCTACCTTATTACACTAATTTTTTATGGTTTTATCCTCTATGTCATAAATCAGAAGTGTTTTTTAACTTTTCACACCGTCTCGAGGCCCACCTCATCTCTTCTCCCACTAATCGACCCATCTTTACTCCCATAGCTCATGATACTCCCACAATGTCTCTAAACCAAACTCCCATCGCTTCTAATATTTCTTCTTCTCCGTAAATATCTTCTCAATCTGTAACTCCGATAGGCTCTCCGATATCTTCTTCTTCTCGCTCTCATATATATATAACCTACATCCAAATCCTTCGAAGAAACAATCTTTCTTCTTAGTGGCTACCCATGCCACCAATGCTTCTTCTCCTGACGTTGAACCCGCCTGCTATTCCCAAGCCATCAAACATCATCAATGGCGTACCGTCATGAATGAAGAGTTTTAATGCTTTATTACGCAATCACACTTGGACCTTGATTCCTCGTCAACCTCACATGAATATTGTAGGCTCTAAATGGGTTTTTCGTATCAAACACGAACCCGATGGCACTGTTGAGCGCTACAAAGCGCGTCTTGTTGCTAAGAGCTATCACCAACGTCATGATATCGACTTTGATGAAACTTTCAGTCCTATTAAACACGACTGATAGATTTTCAGTCCTATTCTTCCATGGTCGAGATAGATTTTCATTTCGTCCGTGATCATGTCACCAAGCGCTTCTTGCAAGTTCAGTTCATCTTCACCCATGATCAAGTGGCTGGCATCCTCACTAAACCATTAAACACGACTAGCTTCGAAATACTTCGTGACAAGATGAAGATACGAGCCTCTCCATCTTGAGGGGGTGTATCAAGACAATGAATGATCAATAAACGACTAATGGCTAGTTTACAACATCTTCTCCCATACCTAGATTGATAAAGGTTAGTAATTAATCTTCACCTAGATTGATAAAGGTTAGTAATTAATCTTCATGACTTTAGTAACTTCTTGTATTTATATATATGTTGTTCTTGTATTTGACAATAATGAGAAAAATCAAGAGTTTGTATTTCATCAATATCTAACCCAATTTCCAGCTACATGTTGTCATATGCATCGACAGCAAATTGGGAGAGGGAGTGAGTTACTGTTCAACGTGGAATCCGTACTGATTCACGTAAAGAGAGAGAACAATTACTCACTCCAGATTGGTAGAGTCGTAGAGACATGTGTAGATGACAGGTTTACTATCAAGTCAACAAATATCACAGAATCACTTCGATCTCGCCTACTGCATTACTACTCCTAGGGAAATGAAAAAAGAGCTTAACGTGCATTCTTATCTGGATGACAATCTATATTTATATTATATACACATCAATCATCCTATTTCCATCCGGTTCAATTCATACCACCTGTACAGGAGGTCGATCCCGGCTTCTGAACTCACAGGCAAACTATCCTCTTCCAACACATCATCAGGGTGCAACTCGAGTCGACTGAAGCCGCGAACGAACTCAGAGAATAATGGAAAATGTTCCGGTGAGAAGAAACTGGCTCCCATTCTCTGATACATGAACGTATTCACTCTTGACTCATCACTCAATAAGTTCCTCCTGATCTCCTGGAAACCACCAGGAAGTACAGAAGCGGATGCATTTTCGCCGCATATTATTATTCCATGCTTTTTGCAAGCTGCCTTGATTTGCTCAAGCAATGACTGGGGGCTCGAGTGGCGAGGCATGTGTTCATCCAACAAATCCATTCCTGGAAGTATCATCTCACATGCGTGCTTTGCAAACATAGCAGCAACGGGCTCATATCCATCTCTGTTGACTGTGTTGTAAAAGCCAGCAGTCAGCTCGCTTGGGTGGGACCGAGTTTTGCACCACGAGTGGATGATAGGAACTCTGCCAGAGATGGACACCCGGGTGTCCCTGAAAGTAGTTGAGGCAAGGGAGAGAATCCGATCAACATGAGAAATGAGCTGACTCGAGTACCATGAAAGGAAGAAGTCGCCATATGGTGAATCCCATGATCCTCCTTCATCCTTAAAGAAACTATTTACCATTGGAGGGTTATTGTAGCTTGGGGCGTCATGTGGACCACTGTTGCCCCACAGTGGGTTGCCCATTTCTTCAGCATGCTGCTTGAGATGGTTGAGAATGTGTTGATCATAACACTGGAATTCTCCAACTCCAGGAGGATCATTGTTGATTTTGGAGGCGAGATGACTTGATGGATAACGAAGCTCGCCATCCGGCCCAAGGCCTACTGTTATATCCTGAAAATGGCGACAATGCTGTTCATAAACAATCCGAAGTAGAATAAATAGGGAATTGCCAAAAACAAACAAACAAACACAAATAATCACCCCAAACATTCATAATTCTATTTTGACTACCCAAAGCAATAAGCCATTATCAAAATAGTGGCTCCTGTTACAGCTTCAGCTGCCAGTTAAAAGTTAAAGGTACCACGATTTTCCTTTCCTTTTTTCGTCCTCATTTAAGTGACAGAACCAATGGATGCATGTTTACCCATGAAGGTTTTGAGTGGTACTAATATCACGAGAGGAACCATTTGTTACAACAGAACATAAAAAAATTTGTCCAATCATACCGTAATCGTGGAACCCATGAAGGGTGCAAAAGTTGACTTGAAGCTCTTGCAGAACCCTTGGTAAACTTGTATTGGAGTCTTTCCATCTAAAACGGGCAGATCATCGACCCCGAAGGATAGACAACTATTGAATTGGTTCCCAGAACGATCTGTAAAGAACAACCCAGGATGGTCCTCACTTATCCTACAAACCCAATCAGGGAGGGCGAGTTTGATTTCTCGGCAAGCATGGAAGCACAATGAAATATGCAGCTTAAGACCGACTTTTTGGACCATTTCGGCAACAGCAAGGTAACCAGACCACTCATACTTTCCCAGTGAGTCCCTCTCCACCAATCCCCACCATACGGGAAGTTCCACACCATCGACACCCATTAGCTTCAAGGCCTTTAAACCTGCAGTGATTGCCTTAGCATGGTTCACTGTGTGGCACTCCGACACAGTATCCAAGGGCAGCCCTACACGCAATCTCAGTCTACCAACCTGTATGACAGTTCCAACAAAATCAATTACATCAAACCGGCCTTATCAAGCAAGCTTCACAACTTCACATTCATTAGGTAGATTTGCTAGTCTTGAAGACAAGATTTTGACTGAATACATGGAAAATGGAATGTTTCTTTCTCTCTTCGATCTCCTTTTACATTCTCAGTGGAAGCAAGTATGATTTCGATATAAACGTTTACGCTTAGGTTAATGCCTTTCTCAATAGCATACATAAATATGAAGCTTTAGCTTCTGTAGTATGCAACAATGTATTTGGAGCAAGATATAATTTATCTGATCGACAATGAGTGAGCTGATTATGATGCCTCAATAATTGTTACCAGACTTGTTTAGAACATGACTACAACAGCGCTTGAGCTTCTCCCTCGTCTGATCAATTGAAAAGAAACAGAAGGCTCATAAATAAATCGGCTAATTTGGGCTGAATCCATTCCACTAGAGCTAAAAAAGGAGCACGGTAGAGGATTCATTCAACTCACCCTACGACCAGATAGGAATCAAGACCTAGTTTACGATGGGATGAGAAGAAGGATTTGTCGAGAATACAACCCACATTGAAATTTTCAAACTCAAAATAATATGTATAGATCCTGAACTACTCCTCTCGTCAATTGGTTTTGAGATATAACCCAGACATTTAAGCCCAAAAAAGAGATATTCACATGAAGGGCATGTTAAGAATAACGCGCATGGAAATTTGAGAACTCAAAATAACAATATGTAATCCTGGACTACTCCTCTTTATTGTTAATTTGGTTTTGATTCCATATAGTTATTAGGATATGGTTTTTTTAAGCATTCTTTCAATTCCAATATAAGAACCCCGAAGAAATAGCAACACAAATGCATGAGCACAATATTCTAAGAAGGCTCACCGGCCTCAATCCAGTCGCAGCGTCAGACAGATCCCACAGGGCCTTTGTGGCTTCGGCAGGCTCCTCTGCAGTCATCTTCGCCTTCGCCTTCACCCTCAACCTCACTGCAGGACTCTTCCTACCCACAGACACACGCCTCCTCCTCCACGGCACCTCACTTGCTCTCAATCCACAAACCCCAAATCCACTACATATTTTCAAACCGCCAACCTTGACCACCGCACGGGACCCAGCCATCACCAACAACTCCATTTTAAATGATATAAGCACCCAAAAAAAAAAAGAAAAACAAAAACAAAACCTAGAAAATTGGATGATATCAAAATAACTAAAAACAATTAAAGGGGTTTCAAGAAGAGAAATCCGAGTAGTTCTTGCTTTTTGTTAGTAAATTTGGTGTCTCCTTGAATCCCCTGAAGAGGATATCAGAATAGAGAGGAACATAAATATGAGAGAAGATTAGGAAGGGATTGGAGAGAGAGCGGAAAGTGCACGGAGATCTAGAGGGAGAAATGAAAGGAGAAACGGATGATGAAGAGTTGGGAAGAATTGAGAGAAGCGGAGAAGTTTATGCGGGGAAAGGATGCCTTGTATTTTTTTTTTTAAATTGATATTCTTTCTTTTAGCTGATTGTATTTTATTTCATTACCTACTAATCCCTTCCTACTGATTGTATTTAAAAAATGTAGATCATAATCTAAAATTTTTATTATTAATTGATTCAGAAATTCAAATTATGATTTTTTTATCCTCAATTCAAATATATAAATAAATTATTATAATAATTATTAATTATAATAATCATCCCAAACTCTAAAATTTAACCGTTGCTGAGGAGGAAAGTCTTGGAAGTGCAAAGGGCATTTAAGTCTTAATTTTTTGATGGCCTATTATTGTACTAGTGTTCAATTGTATGTGGGAAGAGGAAGGACCAATAAAAAGCCTAAAATACGTTGATTTTGACATATTATTATATAGATTTTTTATGGTACTATGCCGAGGTACAAATGATGTTATCGAGTATGGTGAGATTCAAATTCATGATAGTTGTGATGTCGTATTTGTTTAGGTTAAAAGTATTAGAAAAATCTTGTCGTGACCCATGAGGAAGTAACAACTGTGACCACGTGTTAGAGAAATGTGGTCATCACTCCTTGGGTGTGATTGTTGTCGAGGACGGTGCACGACAAACGTACTAATCAACTTGTGGTAATCAGTACGCCAACTTGTGAGCATCACAACGTTAGCCTCAACATTGCCACCATCTTCAAAAAACACTAAATAGTGCATGAAAGAACTGAAACAGTGCACCACACATTGCCATCATCGTCGAAGATACAATAAAACAGCGTACGAAAAGATTAATACGGTGTATCAAATCCATCGTCACCATCGTCGAAAACATTAAACAATGCATAGAAGGACTGAACTGAGACAGTGCCAAAAAAACCTATATTTTAATAGCGTCCTTCTTCAATTCGAATGTTCATGCTCAGATCCCTCAAATATCCTTCTTCAATTCGCTCCTCTTCCCCCTCAGATCCCTCTATGCTCAAATAGTTCGAGATGGTGTTAAGACGTCCATGGCGGCTTCGATTGGAGGAAACTAATTAGTGTTTTTCGATTAGGGGGATTTGGGAGGTAGGCTTTCGATTTCGGTGAATGAACGGATCGTGTTGTGGAAGCGAGATCGGGAAAGAGACATAATTGAATTGAAAGAAGGAAAGAAAAAAAACAAGGGTAAGGGATAATGAAGAAAGGAATTTAAAAAATTTAATTGAGATATAATGTAATATATTGAAGGATAAATTAAATTAAATAATTTTTTTTAAAAAATAAATCAATCAATAGAAAAAATTGATTTCATTGATATGTAATTTAGAAAAAAAAATATTTACATATAATTTACACATTGTTGATTCCTTCTGTTCTGAACATTATTTTTTATCTAAACGATGCTATGTTGTTTAAATTTAAACTAAAATCAAAATTAATGAATAATAAATAAATAAATAAAAATAAATAATGATAATAACGGGAGGAGGCCGGAACCCGGGCGATAAAAACCCAATGAGGTTTCGCTGAAATCCCATTCCCTTTCTCGTTTTCGCGGTTCATACCCTCTCATCAACACACCCTTTTTCTTCCCCAGACAAGAGATTTGTTGTTGCTCCATTGCTCATCTTGTCGCCTCTCCCAAATTCTCATATCCCATCATTCCTCTCCCTAACTTCAATCTCTCCATTCTATTCTCTCTCTCTTTTTTCACATCGGTGGCCAATTTTGGAAGCTGCGACTTGATTGGTTACACAGCCGCCACACAAGTCACATCATCTGGTAATCTTCTTTTTCTTTCTTTCCCCCCCTTGTGGGCTCAAAGTGAACGAATTGCGACCTGTTCAGAGCTTAATTTCAGTTCAATTATTCAGCGGCGGCGAGAATCTTGAGATTGCAGACTGTAGTCTTTCCGTTTTTTGCTTCTTTCCACTGTTGAACTGATGTGCGTCGAATTTGTTTATCTGTGGAATTAGTTGGGGTTTGATGTGTTTGATTGTTGGGTGGAATAGCGATTCTTGACGAACGATCTGATCCCTGTGCTGATCCTTCGTTCTGATGGCTGGGTTGATTAGGTTCTGTATGGTGTTTTTATTTGATTCTGGTTAGGGAATTTGAATTCGGTTTATCTTGGGATTCTTGAAGGTTTTACGATTGCATTAATTATGACCATGCAAACCATTGGGGGCATGCAATTGCAGGATAAAACCTTGCCAAATGAACTTGACCATTCAAGGGGGAACGGGTGGGTAGTTGATGACGCTGTGTATTTTTGTGCTACTGATACAATATGTAGGTATAGTTTTGCTAGATAAATTTAGAATTGATCTTACGCAATTGTTGTTGCAGCGCTAGAAATTGAGAAAATTGATGGATCCTTACACAGCCATAGGTGCGAGCCGCCTTCATTTGCTTCTGTTTGTTTGCTGACTTGAATGTAGCTCATGCTTCTCCATGTTTCCGTGGCTGATGTAGATATTATTAAGAGAAATTAACAAGGGGCACATGTAAATAGACTTTGGTGGTGGTAATCAGTTATTCTCTGTGCAACTGCCAGAATTGGAAACTGATTTTTACCTTGATTTATTTACCTAGTTAATGATTCACAACCTACCATGAAATAGCAATGCCTCTTATTAGCATGGAAATGGTTCCAATGCTTTAGTTCTTGTGAAAATGCCTTAGAAGTACACTTATCATATCACCCTAATAGTACGACCACTTTTTTCTTTTAAAGAAAAAAGAGAGGAAAATAAAGAATGATAACTACTTTACAAAAGGAAAAAGGATTTTAAATTAATTCAATTAGTGTATCTCGAGGGAAATTTACAAGTAGTGGTACCACTAGGGAAATTTCCCTAGTGGCCTTCTAGGTCATTCTCCTGTAGCTTGTTAAGTGCTTTTCTCTCTCTCTAGAAATAAGTAATTTACTGATATGTTCATTTTTTACTTATGAACCAAGAAAGAAAAATAAACAAAAATAGGAACTCTTCCCTGTTTGAACTAGATATAAATAGCTTGTAACCTGCGATACATGGATTCTTTTTATTGTGTATTGTATTCTCTAGGTTTACCGTTTATGTGATCAAGATAAGTAGTCAAGCATACACCAATCCTTTGTCTCTGTGTAATTGTTGTGGAAGGAAGATGGATATGATTTTTATTTCCTTTAAAATATAGAGCTATGTTCTTTTATATATATATATAGTAATGATGAGTTCCTGTTTATAGCGAGAATGAAATTATTGTGCTACCTTTGGGTGGCATCTCATGAGTGTCTTGTCGTGAATTTAGCTGACCTATAGATGCTGCGTATCAGGGGTCTTTAGTCTTTACCGCATCCTCTTTTTTTTTTTTTTTTTATGAGTGATATTCGCTCGGTTTCTTTTTTGTCAATAATTGCGATTTTGTCAAATTCTGGAATATAAATTTATATTTCCTCTACATCTATTGCTCTAGGAAGTTTTTGAAATCCTTATAATCCATTTCATCTTATTCAGGTAATGTGGGTGGCAACTAACTCATTCCATGGCTCCAGCTAGAAAATCTAGAAGTGTCAACAAGCGGTTTACTTCTCCTAATGAGGAGTCTCTTATTAAAGGAGTAGAGAGTGGTAACAAGAGGCAACGGGTAAGTCTTTTATGTTTGAATACTGGCATTGCCCTTTACCCGCTTTCAGCTGGCTGCTTCACTTGTATCTAATAACCTCTTGCTCTTCATGTTCTTTCATGATTCCGTCATCGTAATCATATCTTATTTCACTTCTCTTTTTGGGCGTGCCAATTATTCTTCAATCATGAAATTGGCTGTTACTAATTCTCAGATGATTATTCTTTATTAGAAACCATGGCTGCCTTGTTTGTGCAAGTCTGTAGATTGACTTGATCAGATTGCTGATTGGATCTTTTATATTGCTTGTTACAAAATAAAATAGGAAAGGAGAATAGGTTGTATCATTGCTGAAGACATACTCTATATTTATAGAATAGTCGAATACGAGATGAGGAAAGTTTACATAGGAAATAAATTAACTAGGAAACATAATATCTTAATCATTATTCTGAAGTAGGAAACAAGAATGTTCTAACATAAAGTAATACCTTGTAAAATCTTAATATTTAATATTCTAACTTTGCTAATGACGAATCAACAATTCTTCTGTAATAACATGAATCAATCTGTTGGTACCTTCACTGAAAGGAAATTCATTGTTCTGCTCATCAGACTTAAACCCTTGGGTATCCTGCAGTGAAACTAAGATTCAGTCTCATGAAGGTTTTAGTTTGAATGTTATTTGAGCTGACAAGTTAAATTCTTGTGAGTTTTTACGCCATACAAACATGTGCATCATATATTTATGTTCTGTGAGAGCAATTGTTTGAGTGCAACTGGGTGCTTTGAATTCCCAACTCTTCAAGTTTCGAGTCTTTCGACCATTAGAGAGGGTGGAAATCCGCAACTTATTGTGGGTGCTCCATTTTGTATTTCTGTGTTTGCTGGTTTATTTTTATTTACTTTTCTTTTTCTCTTTTTGTAGAAGAAGAAGTTAACAGATAAGTTAGGGCCTCAATGGAGCAAAGAAGAGCTCCACTGTTTCTACGAGGCTTATCGTAGATACGGAAAAGACTGGAAGAAGGTTGGTCCACATTTATTTGTTCTGCTGCATCCTTCAATTGACGAAAGTTGTGCACTCATTTTTTGATTAAGCTTTGAGGCCCTAATCAAGCTTCCTTGACACCTTTTTTCCACTTGTCGGAGATGTAGGTGGCTTCAGCTGTACGGAATAGAACTTCTGATATGGTGGATGCACTGTATACTATGAATAGAGTAAGAATGAAGTTTGGTTAGCTATGTTATCTTGTTCAAAGATTCTCTGTGTTTCTGTCTTTCTGAATAGGTGTTGGGGTTTAGATCTTGATACTGATCCTCGCTACAAGTAATCCTTGGTGCTTACGGCTTACGCCAAGTCTGGATGCTCTAGAATACTTGGGCCCCACCTGTTTACGAGACCAATAAACATTATCATTCCAAAATTATTAAAATAGTTTAGCATCTTTATGGTACTTGTCTCACTAATTGCTATATGAATGCTGAGAGTTTGCACTGCAAACTATGATGTTAATTGATTGGAGCTTAACAAGCATAGTTTCTCAGCTAATCCTAATTAGACTGTGGGGCCTGTATCAGCTGTTAACTCAAATATTAGCTTGAACAAATTGTTGATGGAGACTAAGGTGTGAGTATGTTAATACTTGAAAACTTCAAGCCTTGAACTAGAATCCAGACTGAGGTGAAACAATATGATTTGGTGCCAGTATATACCTTGAAGGCTTAATGTTGGATATAAGGGTCGTTTACATTTTGTTTTGATGATGTTAGCTCTGCCTGGAGATATGGCATATTTGGTGTCTCTATCATGATTTTCCTAAAGCTTTCTTAGTAATGAGTATATGAGGACATCGAACCACAATCTTTTTATTGTTGTCCGTAATAGCGATAAGACTATGTACATCTCGCTCTACCCAGATCATGTCCATGATGGGAATATTTGGGGTATTGTTTCCTTAGTAATGCTTCTCTTTATCAATAATACATGCCAAACCAAGGCCAGCTTTTTGTGTTTGCTTTCTTTGAATTTTAAATTACTATGAGAGTCTACACAATAATGATAACCCAGGTGTTCACATCAGGGCGAGGTATATGAAGGACAAAATATATGCTGTCTTATCCTTTTTGCAGTCAATAGAAAGACTGCATTCCAAGATCTTCCATGAGAAAGAAAAAAATTATTAGGAAAATCCTGTAACGAAAAAGTTACTGTGCAAATAAGAACTTCTATTAGAACCTTGTATTTTTTTTTTTTCATTTTCTTGGATGATGTTTATTGTCTGATCAGGCCTATCTATCTCTTCCCGAGGGGACTGCTTCCGTGGTTGGACTGATAGCAATGATGACTGACCATTACTCTATTATGGTGAGCCAAGATTTACACTCATTGAGCTTTTTTCTGCCACTAAATCTTGCTACATGCCTATCCGTCGCCTTCTATTGTATATACCATGCTTTCTTTTTGGAGATAAGTGTTGCCTTTCTTTCTCCGGAGGAAAATGTCATGAATCATGAATTTGGAATATTGAAGATGTCATGCATCATGAAACTGGAATCATCTATCCTAATAGTAGGGTTCTCTTATTTTTTTGGAGACTAATGTTATGAAATTATAATTGATTTAGATCTTATATCCTGTTTTACATTTATTCTTGTTATATTTAATTTATAAATCTATTCTATGGTTATGAAAGAATCTCATTTTCTTAAGCTAGCTCGAGATTCTATAGGGATTCCTTTACGCTTTTCAGGTCCAACAAAATTGAGACTTTATTTTGATATAACTAATGAATTTTGGTGATACCTTTGTGTGCTTGAGTTTATTTTCTCTTCAAGAACTATATCTAGAACTTCACGCTTCATCATAACGTCACATTAGGTAGTGATTCTTTTCTTAAATAAGAAGAAAAGAAAGCGAAAATACATCTTTTGGTTGCTTTGTTATGACAAGGACTATTGTATTTTGGTTAGCACTTGGCGGGTGTGCGAACCCTCAGATTTACTCGTTCGAACATTTGCTTCTGGTTTCATTATTAGTTGATCCCCTTGATATGTGAATTCATTATTTCCGTGTATTCTATCAATGATGATCACCATAAAATTTGGCATAGGATTGTTATTCATGTTACCTTTCTTTTTGTGGATACGTCTAATCTAATCTAATATATATTGCATTACCCAATCCCTTTTAGCGGTACACGGTATGACAGGATATTATTGTCATTTTAAAAAATATCAATTAAAAAAATTAAGACCAATAAAATAAAATAAAATCTAACATATATCTTAATCAATTAAATCATGATAATAATTTCAACTAATATAAACTAAATATAAACTTTAATATCTCAAATATAATATATATTAAGTGCGGCAAACCACTACAAATGACAAACGATATGACAGGACATTATTGTCATTTTAAAAAGATATCATTTAAAAAAATTAAATAAAATCTAATATAACATATATCTTAACCAATCAAAATTACAACATCCTGATTTCTTCTCTCATCTATCACTTGAACCTGAATTTTATTAAAATTAATGTGAAGAATTCTCTCTTGATATTATATCCAATATCTTTCACATATAAATAATTATATTGGTGATATAAAACACAAAAATAAAATGTAATATTTAGGAAGGTCATTTATTAAATTAAAAAGACAAAAACTAAAAAAAAAATTAAAATATTATCTATTCAAAATAGAATAAAAAATAGATCAATGTTTCTCTAAAAGAAAAATAAGTTATCTACATCACATAAAAGAAACAACATAAAAAAAACAAAATTTCTTTTTAAGACAAATTTATGAAAAATTAAGTAATCGATTTTTTATGACAAGTCGTTTAACGTTATTATTTCATTATAATTTTTCATCACGTGCAGCTCACGTAGCATTTTTCCATATATATCATATTATCCTATCTCTTTTTTAGCAGCAAACAACAAACGGTATGAAAGGACATTATTATCATTTTAAAAAGATTATCATTTTAAAAAACTGAAATCAATTAAATAAAATCTAATCTAATATATATCTTACCCAATCAAAATTAAAATAATATCTCGATTTTTTCTCCCATCAACCACCATAACCTGAATTTTATTAAATCTAATATGAAGAATTCTCCTATCATCTTATATACAATATCTTTCACAAATAAATAATTAGATTAGTGATTTAAAACCAAAAAATAAACGATAATATTTAGAAAGGTCATTTACTAAATTAAAAAAACCAAAATTAAAATATACAAACATTACCTGTTCAAAGTAAAATAAAAAATAGGTCAATCACATAAAAAAACTGAAACATAAACTAAAAACAAAAATTATTTTTAATATAAATTTATGAAAAATTAATCTATCGATTTTTTTATGACATAAGTCATTTAATGATATTATTTCATTTTAATTTTTCATGGGGTAGTATTCTACTACATATCGTATTATCCAGTCGTTTTTAAGCGTGACAAACACGACAAACCATTTCGATAACAAACGATATGGCAGGACATTATTGTCATTTTAAAAAAATACACTTAAAAATTAAAACCATTCGAATAAAATCGTTATTGTCATTTAAAAAAATATCAATTAAAAAAATTTAACT